>APFE030153011.1:0-69207 GCA_000404065.3 Pinus taeda
TTTAAAATAAATTTGCAAATATTTTTTTTACTCATATTACATTGTAAACTCAAAATGAATCTACAATAATTCAGATTGTTTACATTCAAACTTAAAATGAATCTATAATAATTTGTAACAAAATGCTGAAGATTTGTATATTCAATAAACTGTGAGAACATCCAAATCGCTAGATTGAATCATGACAAAAATGGACAGAATCACCCCAACATGGGTGTCCCACTCTAATATTACTTACCATGCACATATAAATTTTTTTTTTTAACTTATACAAATTAACTTGTATAAATTCATTTATACACCTTAAGATATTACATACACCTCAAGATATTATTAACCTTTCGCAAAACTAAAGGTAACAATAAATTCGGGATCCATTATAGTCCATGGTATAATTTAACAAGGTCATGCACAGGAGATGGTAACATAGTTAATATATATTACTGAGGCGTTTCGGCCTTTAACCCAAACCTTAATCTGTTTTTTAATATGGTATGATGAAAGGACTGATATTTATCAGCCTCCTATGCAGCCAACCGTCGCTTAACATTAATGCATTTACTCTCCTGAACGGAGAGGGTGACAGCTGGTCAGCCTCGGGATTTTCTCGATCAACCTGGATTTAGCTATCAGAAAACGCTGGAAGAATATTAAATGACATCGTCCTTTCATGGCCTTCTCGGGATTACTGTTATGATCTACGGTGGTTAATACCAGTCCTTAATCGGACGGTCAGGTTGATTGCCCGCACTCGGATTGCTTTTAGGGTTTGGCAATATAGGTGTTTCTCAGTTTCATTCTGCGGTTATTCTTCGTTCTTACTGTGACCCCGCTTCTTCGATCCTTGACGCTGGCTCCAATGGCGGCACCATGGTTCACTGCTGGCCCCGGTGACTGAACCATCCTTGGCGCTCTGTCATGAGCCGAGGCATTGTAGGTATTCCATTTTTATTTTCGAAGGTTTTCCTTTTAATTAAGAGTTTGTATCGATTTTATTAGAACCACCTGTCGATTGCCTTACACTTAAACTGTCGTTTGATTGGCAGGGTTCGAGGGTTCTCTCTGCGGACAGAGTTTTTTACCAAGAGCTAATTTCAGGTACGCCGATACCCTCATAGTGTAGCTCATATTGATAATTGTGGTTAAGTTGAAGTTGATTCCTACCTTTTTTCCTGTCAGGCTTGCTCTGTGGAAGTTGAGTCCTTATGGTTTATTCGCCTGAGGGCGCCATCCTAGGCTTGAAGCCAGAGTACTGCCCTCATGGTGGCAACGGTTTTTGTCGTGCCTGAAACAGAGTTTCTAGACTTACCATGATTTGGAGCGTATTCTCCATGTTTGTTCTTTGGTTTATTATTCTATTGTAAAAAGGCTTTATTCGACCATCCACTGCGGATGGCTTGGTCGATACGCCGAGAACGCTTGTCATTAATGAACCTCTATAATGGTTTGCGGTTTAACAGTTGAACGATCATGACTCTGTATATTTTTAAAGAATGTATAGCTTATTTTTCAATTACTTTGCTTTTGAAGTGGTCACATTGTAGTTCCTCATCTACTCTTGTGACCCACGGTTCCGGCATAGTTTCTAACTTGTCGCTTGTTGGATTCAGATCTGGAAAGTTTTGTGATTTAATATGTTGCTGTAACTCCATTTGGTCTATAAATGGATTCATCTGCTGTTAATACAGGAATGAATTTATAGTGTTTCCATCGTATCTTATCTATGCGTTCAGCATACGGTCACGACCCTCGATGGTCTCGGTACCGGAACCTCTGGTTATGCCCTGATTATCCTATAATCATTAGTCTTCCACTGTAGATATACTTGTTTGCAAATGCTTCTATTACAGGGTTTAAGTATACTATCGTATATCATTCTTTCATTTGCAGTAGTTAAATTGATTATGACATGATTATACATGCCTGGAATCTTTCGAGTTTGAAATTATTTATAGTCTATTGTTATATTGTTGTCATGTCTCGTATGACGGTATCCCTTTGGGAATGTCCAGTTTATAGTTTGCTTAAATGTTTAATCATTGCCGTATATACTATCTTCTTTATGATACAAATGCAATTGCAGTTTACTCTACTGTACTCTCGGATTGGTTGAATAACAGCTTACGGCTATGCGCATGCTGTTCCTATCATTATACAGGTGTATCTATATGTCTGAATAGGAACACTTACTTCATGTCTTTCCTATCTGTCATTATATCACCATTACATACGTCATGAGTTTCCTCCAGTTTATAATTACATTTCTGTTTCATTGATTAAATATACGATTCATAAGTTTAATTCTTGCAATAAGTTCTTCTTATTTGTTTACAGAGAATCTGTCTCTGTTTTGTACCACCCTCTTCCACTACGGAAGGGTCTATAATTTTTTTTTTTTGGGTTCAGATCTTACAGGGACTCCACTGAGTCTGCATGATACTCTATTTAGACTCTATGCATCCGTGCAGGACTCTACCTCTGAAATTTATTTTGTGAATCATTGCGTTTCTTGTTTATAGATGTATGTTTGTATGCATTTATTTAGTCCTTTATCATAGCACTTATATATTGGTCTTCTTGAACGGCTAGGACTATTTATCATATTAACCTAGGCCCTGACCTACATCTCAGAAATTAACTTTCATAAACACAAATGTACTCAGACCATAAAATGATAACATTACAGTACTGAATGTACTCAGACCATAAAATGATAACATTACAGTACTGACCTGTACCGCTATCTTATCATCCTCATCACTGTTCCAGATTAAACGATAATACCTTATTGCTTGTTCTCCTCCCAACCGTGAGATTAGTCCACCCGACTAAATCTCCCCCAAGCCTTCTTGCCAGACTGTTGTCTTCAGCAAGTTTTTGAACCACCTGTGCCTATGCTATCTGGTCCTTACCACACTTAGCACCCTCTTTTCCTCCTTTTTTCCTTTTCTCCCGTTTGTTCCTTAACCACCCGGGTCCTCTTCCTTTTCCCTTTTCTACGGGAATAGGAGAAACAGTTAGGGTTTTTCCCTGTTACAACTGTTTCTTTTTTTTTATTATATATATACATATTTTTTTATTTATCATCTGGCAAGGAAAAGAGAATAACTTCCTCATAAAAAGTTATTATGTGTAATCATTCAATTTGTGTTCAACTTTTGAATTAATGATATTCAATTCATTTTCACAAAGATAATAATCTTTGTTCCATAATTACTTACAATGGTAAAACAGAAAATTTATTCACATAAATTACCCGGTCATTACATCTCCTCCCCCTGAGATTGGACACCGTCTCGGTGTCTTTTAACCATGAACAGAGCTGGATATGTTCTTTTCATTAGCTCTTCATCCTCCCAAGTGGCTTCCTCAGGCCCATAATGTCTTCATTGTATCTTAACTTGGGTAATAACTCGTTTCCGCAGCTGCACTTCTCTCCGGCCTAGGATGTTCAGAGGCTTGACCAGAACCTCTCCTTCCGGTTCGACCTGCATTGCACAATTTCTAAAGTTAGTTTTTCCTTCAGCACTAATTTTAACAATCTTGCTGTAACAATAATTACTACCTGATTATCCTGCCATTGGATTACATGCTTAGGGTCATAGACATATTTCTTCAGTACTGAAACATGGAACACGCTGTGGACCCGGATATGGCTTAGCAAGCCAAGCTGGTATGCCACTGGTCCAATCCCAGCCAAGATTCGGAAGGGTCCACAGTATCGGGGTGCCAATTTGGCACACTTGCTCCACTGTAAGGTACTTCTTTTCGCTTGAATTCTGATATAAACGTGGTCCCCAACTTGGTAATCCTTGAATCTTCTTTTCCGATCAGCAAAGTTTTTCGGTCTGTCTTGAGCGGCCTTCAAATTTACGCCCACTCTTTTCACCATATCTTCCATTTCTTTAAACATCTTAGGTCCCAAACTCAGTTTATCTTCGGGTCCTCCCCATCTAGAGGGTGTACGACATTTCCGACCATACATAACCTCAAATGGGCTCATTTGCGTAGAGGTGTGATACCCATTATTATACGCGAATTCCACCAGGTGTAGATATTCTTCCCACAGCGTAGGTTGTTGCATAACATACGCCCGTAGCATATCTTCCACCACTTGGTTTACTCGTTCTGTTTGTCCATCGGTCTGAGGATGGTATGCTGTGCTGAAGTTTAATTGGGTTCCTAAATCAGCAAATAATGTTCTCCAAAAGGCTGATGTGAACTTCACATCACGATCGGAAATTATCGTTTTTGGAAGCCCATGGAGCTTAAACACATTTTGCATAAAAAAATGAGCAATTTGTGTATCTTTATACGTGGATTGCACCGGCATAAAATGCGCAGCTTTACTTAGCTTGTCTACTACCACCATAGTGGAATCGTTGTTCCTTTTTGTCTTAGGTAATCCTGTGATGAAATCCATGGAGATGATCTCCCATTTCCATTTCAGAATAGGTAATGGTTGTAACAATCCCGCTGGGCGCTGGTGTTCTGCTTTAATCTGCTGGCATTCTAAACATCGTGCCAAGTACTCAGCAATATTCTTCTTCATTCCTGGCCAAAAGTAATCTTTCCAGATGGCAGTGATCATTTTCTGGTATCCCGGGTGTCCCGCATAATGGCTGACATGGAATTCGTCCATAATCATATTTTTAATTTTGTCTTGGTTGGGTATATATAATCTTTGCTGGAAATGTATCATTCCAGCATCATCTAACTCATAATCTGGTTGGCTTTCTGAGTTGGCAGACTGCTGTAGTTGCAATTTTAACTGCTGATATTCAACATCTTGAATTGAGGCTTCCTTTACCATTTCCAAAATGGGACTCTTCCACCCACTAATGGAGATCTCATACAAGTGTTGTATTTTCCGACTTAAAGCATCCGCCACTCGGTTTTCTTTCCCTTGAAAATGTTTTATCTCAAAGTCAAAGCCGCTTAGGAAGTCTACCCACCGTGCTTGTCTAGCGTTTAAGGTGGGCTGACTGAAATAGTTGGTTAAGCTATGATGATCGGTAAGTAGCAAAAATTTCCTGCCCACAAGATAATGTTGCCACATTTTTAAGGCATGAATGACAGCAGTTAATTCTAAATCATAAGCAGAGTATTTCTGTTCATGCTCCTTTAACTTCCGAGACTTGTACGCAATCACCTTGCCTTCTTGCATTAAAACTCCACCTACTCCTTCTTTGCTTGCATCCGTACATACTACATAATCCTTATCAGGATCAGCTATTTTCAAAATAGGTGCTGTAGTGAGTAGGTGTTTCAGTTGTTCAAAACTTTTCTGGCAGCTTGTAGTCCAATGAAATGCTTTTCCCTTTTTCTGCAATGAGGTAATGGGAAATGCTACTCTAGAAAAACCCTCTACAAACCTCCTATAATATCCGGCCAGTCCCATGAAAGATCGAACATCTGCTACATCCTTCGGCACAGGCCATTCCATTATGGCCTTTATCTTCTCCGGGTCCACTGCGATCCCATCCTTAGTAATTACATGACCCAAGTATTGGATTTCTTCTTTAAAGAAGTCACACTTACTAAACTTTGCGTATAGTTGGTGTTCTCGAAGGGTCTGTAACACTATTCTAAGATGTTCATGATGTTCCTCCATGGTGCGAGAATATATTAATATATCATCAATAAATATCAGTACAAATCTGTCCAAATAATGATGGAAAATGCTGTTCATTAAACATATGAACGTTGCAGGGGCGTTGGTAAGTCCGAACAGCAAGACCACAAATTCATAATGACCGTATCGGGTTCTAAATGTTGTTTTAGCGATATCTTCATCTTTAATTCGGATTTGATGGTAACCGGAACGCAGGTCAATCTTAGAGAACACCGTCGCGCCTTTCACTTGATCAAATAGTTCGTCGATCCGCGGTAAAGGATATTTATTCTTAATGGTCAACTTATTTAACTGTCGGTAATAAATGCACATCCGGAGGGTTGCATATTTTTTCTTGACAAACATCACTGGGGCTCCCCATGGGGACACACTAGGACGTATATAATTATTGTTTAATAATTCTTGCAACTGCATTTTTAACTCTGTCAGTTCGGGTACACTCATTCTATAGGGTACCCGTGACACTGGTGCTACTCTTGGAACCAGTTCAATGGTAAAATCTATGTTTCTTCTTGGGGGTAACCCAGGAATTTCTTCTGGGAATACATTTGTGAATTCCTGGATTACAGGGTTATTATTCAGAATTGCTGTTTTATCCTTAGCGTCTGCATAACCCACCTGGATGGCATAGACTTGGCACCCTTTTCGAACACACTTTACAAGTTGGTTTGCTGTTATTGGCCGAACTTGTACAGGTCGTTTAATTCCTTGCATTTCTTTTCTGGTTCCATGGTGATCCCTAAAGTAGATAACCTTGGTCTTACAATCAACTAATGACTAGTGTTTTTCCAGCCAATCCATACCAATTAGAATATCATAGGAGCCAAGGGGAAGCACGTTTAAGTCAGCTGTTACTGGTTTTCCGGCTATGGTGAAGGAGCAGTCTTTAATTTTAGCTATCACTCGCCTTTTCGCTCCTGTAGCTAATTGCACTAGCCATGGGTTTTTAAACTTAATAGATTGTAAATTACAACGTTCCACTACTTTTGGATTTACATAACTTAGTGTAGCCCTAGGATCAATTAAAACGGATACAGTAAGGTCTGAAATTTTACCTTCGAATTCGACCATGGTTGGCTGATATTCCGCTTGAAGGTCTTCCAAAGCCGTATTAATCCTGGGTATGCTGCGTCCTACCTCGCCGACTGTTGAGGCCTTGTGCAATTGAGATAACTGTTCAGTCCCTTTTCGCTGAGGACAGTTTTTGATGTAATGGGGTCCCCCACAACCCCAGCATTGCATCGGAGGTCTTATTGTCCCTTCATTGTCCAAGCGTGCATGTTGTTCGCTGACTTTAGATTCATTGTTAGGCCTAAATTTGGATGTGGTTCTTGCTGGAATTCTGCTGTTTAGCCCTTTGCCATTACCCTTACTTCCACTGCTGCAATTCCCTTTGTTGTTTCCTATTGACTTAAAATTCTTTTTCTCATTCCATTTTCTGCCAGCTGCTTCCCCCTTCTGCTTGCTTTGTTGATAACAAATTCTGGCCTTCCGAATTACCTCATCCATTGATTTTGGATTGTCAAATTCAATCCTTTCTCGCATGTAGGGTGGTAAGCTGCTAACAAATCTCTATACTTTTGCCTTTTCTTCTCTTATATATGGCACATAATGAAGCAAGGAAGTAAAACGGGTGATAAACTCGTCCATAGTCTGCTGCCCCAAATGCAGATCATGGAATTCCCTTGCCTTTTCATCGTAGAAGCGTTCAGTTAGATACCTTTCTTTAAAATATTTTTGAAAGTTATCCCAAGTAACAGTCTGTTCAATAACTCCTTTTACGAGTTTCACTTCCTCCCACCATAAGGTGGCCTTCCCCTGTAGCTGAAAAATAGCCAATCGTGCTTTAAGATTGTGGTCATATTCATAAAGCTGGAAATACTTATTCATATTGATTAGCCATGCTTCAGCTGCTTCTTCTTGTTCCCCATCAAAATGTGGTGGTTTAATTTTGCGAAATTCCCCTTGAAGCTTTACCCTTTGTCTTTTCGAAGTTTGTTGTTCCATTACGTTGTCGGAACGTTCCTCCTGTTCCTCCGATCCTTCAGGGGGCATATGATGGTTCTGTTCTTCCGACATCCTCTGTTGCTCCATGCTGGGATTAGTTGGTACTGGATTCTGGTGATCACATAAACTCTTCAAAATTCTTTCTTGCTCCATCGTCAGTCGGGCATTGTCTTCCCGTAGCCTTGCCATCTCATTTTTAAGTTCCTATACGGTTTCCAGAATGGCTTGATTTGTAATTCTGGCCTCTTCCCCAAGTTGAACCCACAGTTCAGGATTATTTTCGGGGCCAGGTGCCCCCTGTCCCATTATAGGTTGTCGAGTTGTATTATCTGCTCTCCTCATGCTGTAAATTCTCGAGACTCTTGATCCTGTACTTTATCCAACAACATGAAAGGGTAATGATAAGGAAAGTTTATATATATTTGTAAAACCCATTTTTTTTTTTTATTCCTCCACATGTCAATCTAACCTTACCCAGAGGCCTCAGTTCTGTAACTGGGCTCTGATACCACATGTCACACTTTAATATTACTTACCATGTACATACTAAATTTTTTTTAACTTATACAAATTAATTTATATAAATTCATTTATACACCTTAAGATATTACTAACCTTTCACAAAATTAAAGGTAACAATAAATTCAGAGATCCATTATCGTCCACGGTGTAATTAACAATGTAATGTACAGGAGATAGTAACATAGTTATATATATATTACTGAGGCGATTTGGCCTTTAACCCAAACTTTTAATCCTTTTTAATATGGGTATGATGTAAGGACTGATATTTACCAGCCTCCTGCGTAGCCAACCGTCGCTTAACATTAATGCATTTACTCTCCTGAACGGAGAGGGAGACAGCTGGTCGGCCTCGGGATTTTCTCGATCAACCTGGATTTATTATCAGAAATCTCTGGAAGGGATATTAAATGACACCGTCCATTCGTGGCCTTCTCGGGATCACTGTTATGATCTACGGTGGTTAATGCCAATCCTTAATCGGACGGTCAGGTCGATTGCCCGCTCTCGGGTTGCTTTTAGGGTTTTGCAATATAGGTGTTTCTCAGTTTCACTCAGCGGTTATTCATCATTCTTCCTGTGACCCCGCTCCTTCGATCCTTGACGTTGGCTTCAATGGCGTTACCCTAGTTCACTGCTGGCCCTGGTGACTGAACTATCCTTTGGTGCTCTGTCATGTGCCGAGACATTACAGGTATTCCATTTTTATTTTCCAAGGTTTTTTTTTTAAATAAGAGTTTATATCGATTTTATTGGAATCGACTGTCGATTGCCTTACACTTAAGCTGACGTTTGATTGGCAGGGTTCGAGGGTTCTCTCTGCGGCTAGAGTTGTTTACCAAGAACTGATTCCAGGTACGCCGACACCCTCATAGTGTAGCTCATATTTATAATTGTGGTTGAGTTGAATTTGATTCCTACCTTTTTCCTGTCAGGCGAATTTCACCTTGCTCTGTTGGAGTTGAGTCCTTGTGGCTTATTCGCCTGAGGGTGCCGTCCTGGGCTTGAAGCCAGAGTACTGCCCTCATGGTGGCAACGGTTTTTACCGTGCTTGAAACAAATTTTATAGACTTGCCATGATTCAGAGCGTATTCTCCATGTTTTTTTCTCTGGTTTATTATTCTATTGTAAAAAGGGCTTTATTCGACCATCCACTGTGGATGGCTTGGTCGATACGCCGCAAACATTTGTCATGAATGAACCTCTGTAATGGTTTGCGGTTTAACAAGTTGAATGATCATGACTCTATTTTTTTTTAAGAGAATGTATAGTTTTTCTAGTTACTCTGCTTCTGAAGTGATCACACTGTAATTTCTCATTTACTCTTGTGATCCAAGGTTCCGACATAGTTTGTAACTTATCGTTTTGTTGGATTCAGCTCTGGAAAGCTTTGTTATTTAATATGTTGCTGTAACCCTGTTTGGTCTATACATGGTTATCATCTGTTGTTTATACAAGAATGAATTTACATTGTTTCATCATGTCTTATCTATGCATTTAACATACGGTCATGACCCTCGATGGTCTCGGCACCAGAACTTCTGGTTATGCCCTGATTATCTCATAATCATGAGTCTTCCGTTGTAGTTATAGCTGTCTGCAAATGCTTCTGTTACAGGGTTTAAGTATACTATCGCATATCAGTCTTTTCATTTGCAGTAGTTAAATCGAATATGACATGATTTATACATGCCTGGAATCTTTCGAGTTTGACATTATTTGTAGTCTCTTGTTATATTGTTGTTATATTTCGTATGACGATATCCCTTTTGGGAATATCCAGTTTACAGTTTGCTTAAACGTTTAGTCATTGATGTATATACTGTCTTCTTTATGGTACGAATGCAATGATATTTACTCTACTGTACTCTCGGATTGGTTGAATTACTGTTTACAGGCTATGCGCACACTGTTCCTATCATTATACAAGTGTATGTGTATATCTGAGTTGGAATACTCACTTCATGTCTTTCCTATATGTCATTATATCACCATTACACACGTCATGAGTTTCTTCCAGTTTATAATTACGTTTCTGTTTTATTGAATAAAATACGATTCATAAGTTTAGTTCTTGCATTCGGTTCTTCTTATTTGTTTACAGAGAATCTGTCTCTGATTTGTATCACCCTTTTCCACTAAGGTAGGGTTTATAATTTATTGTTCTTGGATTCAGATCCTACAGGGACTCCACTGAGTCCGCATGATACTCTATTCAGACTCTAATTGTCCGTGCAGGACTTTACCTCCGAAATTTATTTTATGATTCATTGCGTTTCCTATTTATAGATGTATATTTGTATACATTTCATTGGTTCTTTGTCATAGCGCTTATATATTGGTCTTCTTGAATAGTTAGGACTATTTATCATATTAATCTAGGACCTGATCTACAGTCCAGACAATAACTTTTACAAAACACAAATGTACTCAGGCCATAAAATGATAACATTACGGTACTGACCTATACCACTATCTTATAGTCCTCAGCACTCTTCCAGATTAAACGATAATACCTTATTGCTTGTTCTCCTCCCAACCGTGAGATTAGTCCACCAGACTAAATCTCCCCCCAAGCCTTCTTGCCAGACCGTTGTCTTCAGCAAGACGTTGCACCACCTGTGCCTGTGCTATCTGGTCCTTACCAGACTTAGCACCCTCTTTTCCTCCTCTGCCTTTTCTCTCGTTTGTTCCTTAACAACCCAGGTCCTCTTCCTTTTCCCTTTTCTATGGGAATAGGAGAAACAGTTAGGGTTTTTCCCTATCACAACTGTTTCTTTTTTTTTATTATATTTTTTTTATTTATCATCTGGCAAGGAAAAGAGAATAACTTCCTCGTAAAAAGTTATTATGTGTAATATTTCAATTTGTATTCAACTTTTGAATTAATGATATTCAATTCATTTTTCACAAAGATAATAATCTTTGTTCCATAATTACTTACAATGGTAAAACAGAAGATTTATTCACATAAATTACCCGGTCATTACACTCTCATATTTTTCCTCTGCTTCAACTCAAAAATAGCAGGGGGAAGTAAAGGACCTACAGACCAAACAGGCCTACCGGAAAAAACCCTGCGCAGATGATTAATATAAACAGATTCCAGATCATAGAATGTGTTAACAATAATGCCACAACTTTCTACATTCAAATTCATTCAATATCTTACAAATTCAGAGACTGGATCAAATCTCTTATACATGTGTGCACGGCGGGGGATTTGATTCTCGGCAAAACTCACAAGATGGGGAAATTCAGGAATATGGAATGTATCACTATCTGATGATAATTCTTCATGTGGCATGTATTACCAGGGAGAATAATTGACAGAAACAGTAAAATCACTAGTTGGGTGGAATACTACCCTGGGTATCCCAAGCTTTGTAGCTGTGTTTTGAGTCCATCAAAGGAAGAAATAGTTGATAATGCATATAGGAGGGTCGAACCCATTATCTGTGCGCTCCTTCTACTGTTGGAACCAGTCTTCAAATGGTTGAGAGAGCTCCTCAAAAGAATCCATTCGAAATGAGATGTGAGGTGAAGGAAGCAAACCAAAGTTTTCACATTCAGGAAGGGGTCCTTCAGTGGGTGTGAGTGGAATGACAAGGGAATGAATAGGAAGGCGCTCTGTAGAGGCGTTGTACAAAATAGGATCCGACAGATATTGATTTGATTCTCAAGGGTTGTGAGAACTGTTAGGGAGAGGCCATGACAAGCTAGGCTATGGGTGAGGTTGAGCAGGGGAGCCATGTGGCCCTCTGCTGGATGTGGGAATACTAGAATGTGAGGGCTCCTCTCCATGTTTGCTGGTGTAGTCCAGTCAGGTTTTTCACTCTCTAATCGTTAATGTTGTTGAAGACTTTAATCCAATAAATATATAGAAAGTTCAACACGAATATAGAGTTTACCGGAAAAAAAGTATTTTAAAATATTTTTATTACTTTCCATTTTACTACATATATTAGATTTTATTTTTATTTTATAAATATTATTAATGTAATATCTACTTTCAATATAATAATGGTTAATAATATGGGATTTTTCCAAAGAAGCTAACCATATATATTAAATTAAAAGTTTTTCTTAACAAATTTGTTGGCAAGTAGATGATTCACCATATGTTTTAAATCAAATAAAATTGATTGGACCATCCAAAACAAAAATGCTTGAATGTCCAAAAAAAACAGGTTTGGAACACAATAAGTTGCCGTCTAAGAGTCAAATGAGGTTACTAGAGTAGGATTCTTTGGTCTAGTGCCAAAGAGTGTCAGGAGCTCGAATTCACATTCTATATGCTTCTCCATGTGTGTTAGGGGAGCATTTAGGCGATCAATTTTGCTTTGTATTTTTCATTGGTTTTGTTGCAAATAATTTTATTGTCATGCTTTTCTTTTAGAACTTGTCCTAGTAAAGTCTTTAACTACTAGTGGAGGGTGACCAAGTGCATGTATTGAGTAAATAAAACTAACAATTTTCAAACTTAATGTAAGAGAGGAACCGAAAATATAGAATCACAGACCACCCAACCATAATGATAAAGAAGAGCAGAGAAAGCAAGAAGCACAAGATTACCTCAATTATTGACCTAGAGGAATTGAAGGCACCATGTTGCAAACCAACACTTCAGCGAATTTCCTTTGTATTATTCCAATCCAATTCCAGCTTTGTGTAATAGGTATTTATCTGGTTCAATCCAAAAGCCTTAGCTTCTCTGTGTTCCTCCTTGGAAAAGATTGAGCCTAGTAAATGGAAGGTTCTACTTTTGGGAGGCTTGTTTTCTGGATAGCTCTTGGCTTCCCTTTCCTAACTAACGATGTTCATTGTAAACTGGCACTCCTTCCCATAATATCTAAACATACTCATTGTAAACTGTCACCCCTTCCCATAAAGATACTCATTGTAAATTGTCACCCCTTCCCATAATATCCAATAGTAAAATTGAAAATTAGGCTTGCAAGGTTGCTTATAAAAACCCATTTAACCCTTGAGTAACCCACAATAATCTCATAAACAAACAACCATGAAGAAGGATTGAGAAAAGTAAAATTAATTAAGGTGAAATGTAACGATGCTCATTGTAGACTGCCACTCCTTCCCATAATATCTAATAGTAAAATCGAGAACTAATCTTGCAAGGTTGCTCATAAAAACCTCCTTGAACAACCCACAGTAATCTCATAAGCAAACAACCATGAAGAAGGATTGAGAAAAGTAGAATTAATTGAGGTGTCATACATTCCAGTGACGATGCACGTATGGGTGTATTGGAGGGTGCGGGCGAGGAAGGCCACGCCACTCCCCTGATTATTCTTGGGAGTAAGCAGGGTGGAAGGCGTTTGCCCTGAGCTCTATTTCTTTATTTCTTTTTTTCTTTTTGTTCTTTTTGAGTTTTATGTTTTTTGTTTTTCCATTTCACGGGTTAAAATAATAATAATTATTATTAAAAGAATGAAAATAATATATAAAGTTAAATAATAATATAAATTATATATGTAATAAATTTTTATTTATAGAGATTTATTTCTTCTTTTTCATGATTCTTCAATAGCACATATTAAAAAATCATAAATTTTTTATTTGATACTTGTTCATATGAGAATTTTTAATCAATTAAATTTAATTAAAAGGAAATTACAAATAAACTTCTTTCTTTAATTTGTGTATACTATAAGATCTTCAAAAATATTTTATAAAAATTAAATCCATACTAATCCATTTATAATTATTAATAATTAAATTAAAATTGTGAAAAATCTATTTCAAAATAACATGTTTTATCAACAAATTAATATTTCAAATTTACATATAAAAGTTCAATTTATATTTAAATTAATAATTAATAATTTTTTATAAATAAATAATTTAAATTTTTTTTATTTAATTATTAAATTAATATTCAATTTTATATACACAAGTTAAAATCATACTTAAATTAATAATTAGAACTTATTATAAATAAATACTTTATTATAATTGGAAAATTGCATAATTCACTTAAAACATAATGCAGATTCACAATTTCATCATACGGCATATAATATGGTATTAATTATTATAAAATAAATACTTTATTATAATTTGAAAATTTCGTAATTCACTTTAAACATAATGCAGAGTCACAATTTCATCATAGAACATATACTATGCCATAATATTTAAGATAATGATTAAATTTATATTAAAATGGTTGGATAAATTATTATCTCTTATTAATTATTGGTTTATTAAAAAAATAATCTTCATTAAAATCAATTAATCAAGATTAAGCATTTAATGTATCGTTTTCTTTTATATTTTTGTTATAATACTTTCATTGTTATATAAGGAGGTCTATTCATTATTTTGGGTTCTTTGTATTATCAGTAATATTTTTATGTTTATATGGGTAATATTTTTATGTTTATATATAAGATGTTTATTTATTAGTTTGGAGTCATTTTTATTATATTTTAATTTGGTATTTTTAAAGATTTAATATTTTTCTTATATAGTATTATAATGATTATTTTTTGTTTGAAATTATTACATGTAAAATGTAAGCAATATTTTAAAAAATATAATTTATTAAAAATTTATATATTATTATATATGTGCAAACTTTTAATGAAATTGTGGTTTTTTTTTCATAAAATGTCTAAAAAATAGTCTATTTGGAAAATTTCTCCCCAAATTTCTCCCCACTAATGTCTCTCTACCCTTATCCCTTACATTTATAATGATCTTCTTTTGTCAATAACCTAATATATTATCAACTATATTTAGGATAATTTTATTTTTCATCACCAACTTACTTAACATGGTAAATAACTTGCATTAGGCTAAGTTAGCCTAATAATCAATCAATTTTTTTTTACAACTTAGCATGAGGGAGATGTGTAATTTCTTCCTTAAAGTGACAAGAGAACATCTAATGTTATGGTTCGATTAACTACCAGCCTAGATCCATCTTAACTTTAGATCTATCAAGCGCTGAGAGGGATCAAATCTCTTGAAGTGCAAACCTCTTTATTGAGTGCAAAACTTGAGGAAAAGTTTGTACATCAAGAGATTTGATCCCTCTAGGCGCTTGATAGATCCAAAGTTAAGATGGATCTATGTTAGTTTCATTCTTGTGTGGCCAAAGAAAATCTAATGAACAGATGATTGATTTTATCAATAATATGTAAAATAATGTAGTATTAATATAATCATTTTAAATATGAAATATGTCTCAGATTAATCTGGTCATTTTAATTTTAAATTTTCTTAGTTAGCTCAATTTGTTGAAATGATAAATATTGTAAATAACTTTAATGATGAAATACAAATTTTGAACGTAAAGTGACAATGTAATAGTGTTGAATGATAGAAAATAATAAGAATATAGTAAATTACAAATAATATTCATTGTGATTAATCTCAAACTATTTTCTTCTACTATTCTTATTGTCACCCTTGTTACTTTTGTCATCTTTTCATATCGATTATATGAAAAGGACATGACAGGTTAAATCGTAAACCATTTAAATCTTTAGCTCTAGATATTGTAGTAAACATCATACCTTGTCTCTCTTTCTCTCCAATATTAATAGGCTGAATTACTATAACACACCAATCAATGTACATTGTCAATAATTTTTTATTCTTACATTGAAATCAATGCACAATATTAATCCAGTCACTTTAAAATTAATGCACTATCGTACATCAAATTAGAAATCAACATCTACATTGAAATCGATTCATCTAATGCCATAAATCAAATAAGATTAGAAAAGAACATTTACACTGAAATCAATGCATCTAATGCAAGCAATCAAATACGATTAGAAATCAACATTTACGCTCAAATCAATCCATCTAGTGCAAGTAACCAAATAGGTTTATAAACCAACATCTACACTGAAGTCAATGGATCTATTGCAAATAATAAAATAGGATTATAAACCAACATATACATTGAAATCAATGCATCTAGTGCAAGCAATCAAATAGGATTATAAATGACCATCTAACCCTGAAATCAATGAATTTAGTGCAAGCAATAAAATAGGATTAGAACTCACCATCTAAACTGAAATCAATGCATCTAGTGCGATAAATATTCTTCCCTCTCTCCCCCCCTCCACACACACACACACACATATATATCCCTCCATCTCTCCTTCTTTGTCTCTCTATCTCAACCCCCCAAACACACATGCTCTCTCACTCCATATCTATCAATCTATCTGACACTCCCTCTCTCCCTCCATCTCTCTCTTCTTCCCTCTCTTCACTTTCAATCTATATCTCTATCTCCCTTTGTCGATCTATATCATCCCCAAAACATACACTCTCTTTCTCCAATCTATCTATCTATCCCTCCCTTCTCCTCTCCCTACCTCTCTCTCTCTTCCCCTTCTCTCCCTCTCCCCCACTTCTATCTCTCTTCCCTCTTGTTGTCCTCTCTCCCTTTCTCTCCATTTTTCTTATCACTTCCTCTCTTTCTCCACCTTTATCTCTCTATTTATTTATTCTTACCTCCATCTCTCCCACTCCAAATCCATCTCCTTTTCCCTCCCTCTCTCCACTCTCTCACATCCTCTCTCTCTCTCTTTCTCTCTCTCTCACTCACTCTCCAACTCTGTTATTATATCCTTCCCTCTCTCCTTTCTCCTTCTCTCCCCCATTCTCTCCATATCTCCTTCTTTGTCTCTTTATCTCACTGCCAAACCTACACACTCTCTCTCCATCTCTCCATTGTCACGCCCTCTCTCTCTCTCTCCACTTCTCACTCTCTATGTATTTCTTCTTCTCTACCTCTCTCCTCCTCTTTCTCAAGTCCGCTCTCTTGTACTTCCTCTCTCTCACTTTCTCTCCTACCTCCCTCTATCTTCCCCTGTCACTCTCTCTCTTTGCCTTCCAATCCTCTCTCTTCCCCCATCACTCTCTCTCTTTGCCCTCCAATCCTCTCTCTTCCCCCATCACTATGCTCCTCTCTCTCAAGTCTTATCTCTCATTCTTCCTCTCTCTCTCTCTCTCTTTCCCCTCTAATCCTCCCTCTCTCTCACTCTCTCTTCCCCCATAACTCTCTCTCTCTCTCTCCCTCTCTCCAATTATGTTACTATATCCCTCCCTCTCTCCTTCTCTCCCCCCCCTTCTCTCTATCTCTCTTTCCTTGTATCTTTATATCACCCCTAAACATACTCTCTCTCTCTCTCTCCATCTCTCGCTTATTACTCCCTCTCTTTCCACTTGTCACTCTCTACGTATTTGTTCTTCCCTCCCTCTCTCTTGCAATTTCTCTCTCTCATCTTTCCTCTCTCTCCCTTTCTCTCTCTTCCCCCATCTCTCTCTCTCCGCCCTCCAATCCTCTCACTATCTCTCTCCCTCTCTCCTTCTCTCTCTCTCCCCCTCCATATTTGTGTTTCCCTCTCCCTCTCTTACCCTTCTCTACATCTCTCACTCATCTCTCTCTCTCTCTCTCTCTCTTCATTCCTCCCCTATCCTTAAGTTTATCTTCATCTCTCCCTTGCCACTCCCCCTATCTCTCCACCTCTATCACTCTATCTCTTTGTTCTTCCCTCCCATAAATATCTAGAGTTAATATATAACATGACATATCATATATATAATAATATAAAAATTTAATATTGTATTAATCCAAATTATAAATTTATAATATTAATTATAATTCATTATATGAATATTATAGTTTATAATATATTAATCTTAACTTTAATACTAATATTAGGGTTAATAGTGTTTTCTGTTGGTTTAATTAATTTTGGCCCATGGGGTCACCTAATAAAGCTATTTTGATGTAGTAAGTATATAAGAGTTTATGGAGTAATATAGAGGTTTTTATTTATTTACCATACCTTTCATTTGGTATTTTATCTTTTATTCATATTCTTTTATTTTACCGGTATTTGGCCCAAGGCTTCACTAAATAAAACATATTTTTGAGTTTCTTTTAAATATAAAAGATGTATAGAATAAAAAAAAGGAGGTTTATTTAGTTTATTTTATTTATTTTATTACCATACCTTAGAGTAAAATATAAAAAAGGTATTATTTATTTACCATACCTCTAGTTTATTTATATTTTTATTTATTTACCATGCATCTTTTTTGAGTCTTCATAAACCTTTTTATATTTTAAATTTATATTGTGTTTATACATACTAATAATTAGATTGATTTTTAAATAGTGCCGACATTAGATTAAAAATGTTAAATGTTAAACATTATGTTTACTTTTACATGTTTATGTTTTTATGTGGGATCTACCCCATACTTGTTTGTTGCAATGTCCCCGTTAATTATTTTATTTTTTTATAGCTGCATCATTGGGTGTTACTGCACTTTACCATGATGGTCTACAACACCCTCGAGATTTTTAATGTAACATTAAAATCTACCACCACTACATTTTTACCGTAACATTAAAATCTACCACTACTACAACTATATGGTATCATTTAATTGCACATTGAATATTCTGTTGTTTGTTTTGGGTTTTATGATCCACACCTTTCGTGTTCACGTTCTAATTTGGTGTGAGGCTGCTTCTATCACGTGGCGAGCCTCACCAGATAAGGGCGATGTTGACTCCGGCTGCGCTGTCATGTACAGGGTCTGGTGGACCGTCCGGCCACTCCAGCATTGCTCTGGATCCTCACCTAGATCAATGGCTCTGTACACTACATTGGAATCCAACGGTGGTGCTCACTCTAGGGTTTTCTCATCTCCCACTATTGCAAGATTGTCCTCATTTTTTTTGCGACCTTTCAAGAAGTTTGCTTTGGAGCGGCCATGGTCTCAACAGAGTGTTGTTCTTGGGTTTTTGATGAATTGTTCTGATCTAGATTTGCGGACCGACGAGGGCCAAATTACTTGCAGGTAAACTATATTTGGTTTCTTCCTTTAGCTGGTTATCTGTTCCTTTTTATTTCTTGAGTTCTTTGTAGCTGAAGGCGTGCTAGCCACTACTAGATACCCTAATTCGGTTTCCACTGTAATTGAAATGCATCACAGGTTGTTGAAATTCGAAGTTGGCTCGGCCTACCTGATGGAGCGACACATCTATAGTGGCGGACGCTTAGTTCCGAGTAAGAACATTTCCTGGGTGAAGGGGGAAAAAGCTAGAGGTGTGGCTAGCTCTCTGCCTCTCAGAGATGCCTGACTCAAGCCAAATTCCTCAGTTTATAAGAGGGTTAGGGTATTAATGTATTTTCCCCATATGTATACATATTCAGCACGATGTGATTGTCATTTTAATTAGTATTCAGATCTCATTTCTGCTCTGGGGACAAACAATTTCCCCATTAATCTCTTTGCAACAATGAGGATTATACAATTGTACAAGATTTTTTACTCAGCTGTCTGGCATGACTACCACGGCTAGCTCTTGAGGGCTTTGCTGCTTAAATTTGATTTTGAGATTCTACTGCACTTATATTTATAACTACAGTTCTTGGTTTCACGTTTTTTTTTTAATTGTTATATCTTCAGGAAAACATTGTGATTTCTACTCGAGTTCTTTGCTTACTCTTTAAGCATGGCATGAAGTATCTGTTGTCTATTTCCATACTTACTTGTGTTATATCGTCCAGTCCAATTTTCCATTTAATATCACAACATGTTTACTTAATGCAAGGATCTGTTAATACCCTACTGTATAATCTTTTCACTGTAAATAGCAAGTCTACTATCCAACGCCATTACAACGTACCTTCAGTCCTTAATTTCTTTCGTGTATTTGTGATCCATTTCCCAACTTATGGGGTTTCACCGCTAGAAGGGTTACTCTTTTTAAGGTTGGTTATGGTTGCAGGGTCTACGGTCGAACCCTCTGTCCTCAAGGACTATGGGTTTGAAAACAGCTCAAATCCTTACCCTAGTTCTTCAACCATTCCTTTTCTTGGTTTCCTATCCTCTACTATGAATCAAATTATATGTTGTACTTGTTTTTTTTCTTTTTTTTCTGTGTTATGATTAATAATGCCGGTATAAGGGAATGGTTCCACACATCCAGTGTTTATTTGGGGTTGTGTGGCATTTTGGCCTCTTGCATTTGTCTTGACTGTTTTCGACAATTCCTAGGTAAGTTAGTCCTGTTAAGATCATTTTCGTGTGTGTCGAGACTGTAGTAGCCTCCATTTCCTTTTTTCTTTAGGTCCAAGATTTCAATTGCGAAGGTCTTTTACTAGTTTTCTAGACAATGAGCTATTCCTTTTCCTATATTCGAGTTGATCTACGCGTTGCACAGTTCTCTGTTGTTTTAATCTTTCAGTGTACCTTCTAGAGTCTGTCCGCTTTCCCATTGCAGTACCAGGGTTTTCTAGTTCTTTCGGTTCTCTATTTTATTATATCTGGTTACCTCATAAGTTACAGGCTCTGCCACGTCTATTTCATTAAACAACCCTTAACAATTCACTATCAAGCACAATTTTTTTTTTTTTAATCTGAAGGGAAAAAAAAAGAAAAGGTTTAACTAAACAGAGACACAAAGGGAAAGTTCCCAGGTTAACACTTTTCATTATAAAGAAACGTACAATCACTACTACTGGTGACAATTAATGTAGAAAACTACCCGATCTCCTTATTTTGTCCCTTCCCTCACTATTTTTAAGAAACGTAAAACTGCAGAAAGTAAGCATTCTCTTCCTTTAGTTCAAGTTAGGGCTACGTACTTGAATCGCCTTCTGTAAGAGTATTCCTTTTATCTGTTTATAAATATGATCACACTGTCTTCTGCAGCTAGTCTTCCACCCGTCCTATCCTTCAAACTATCTTTCAAGACCAGTCTCCCCCCTAGCTGGCTCAAAGACTACTGTCTTTGCAATTGCATGCGCACTGCGCCCTTATCATATGGTCCTCACCAGACTTGATAAGACCCCTTCCTTTTCCTGTTGTCTATCTTCTACAACAAAACCCCCGTCTTTTTCCTTTTTCCTCCCTTTTTCCCCCAAACCATTCCACGGTTGGGGAGGGAAAAGAAAAAACGGTTAGGGTTGCAACTGTTTTTTTTGTTAATCCAAGTCTTAACCAACTCTGCCACTATGTGACATGATATCCTTGTTATTTGAATTTTCATTTACTAAAAAAAATATCAGTTTATACACAGATAATGTTCTTGTTTTTTACTGCGATAAAAAGAATATTTACAATAATCTGGGGATATGACATCTCCCCCTCCTGAAGTTAGAGATCGTCCCAATGTCTTTCGGTTATAAACAGCCCTGGGTAAGCTTGCTTCATGAGTTCCTCATCTTCCCAAGTGGCCTCATCAGGCCCAAAGTGTTGCCACTTCACTTTAACTTGGGTAATATCTCGCTTCCATAGCGTGACTTCTCTTTGGTCTAGAATGCTCAGCAGTTCAACTGGGATTTCTCCTTCTGGTTCTACCTACAATATGCAACACCTCAAGTCAATTTCCTATAAGAGAAAACATTTTGATTGATTTACTGGAGAAATTATTACCTGAATATCTTGCTAATTAATCACATGTTTAGGGTCATAAACATATTTCTTTAACACAGAAACATGGAAGCAATTGTGGACCTATATATGACTAGGCAGAGCGAGCTGGTAAGCCAACGGCCCAACCCTTGCTAAAATCTGGAAGGGTCCACAATATCAAGGTTCCAACTTAGCACACCCACTCCACTGTAAAGTGCTCTTCCGTGCTCGAATTCTCACATACACATGATCACCGACCTGATATTCCTTGAACCTCCTTTTTTGGTCAGTGAAGTTCTTCTTCCTATCCTGAGATGCTTTCAGATTAGAACACACCTTGTTAACCAATTCCTCCATCTCTTGGAGCATTTCAGGACCTAGCATCAACCTGTCCTTTGGTCCACACCAGCTTGAGGGAGTGCGGCACTTTCACCCATACAGCACCTCAAATGGACTCATCTGCAATGATGTGTGGTAGCCATTATTGTATGCAAACTCAACCAAGTGAAGATAGTCCTCCTACTTGGTTGGTTGCTGCATCACATACGCTCTTAACATATCTTCCACCACCTGGTTCACCCGTTCATTCTGCCCCTCAGTTTGGGGATGATAGGCAGTACTAAAATTCAGCTGGGTACCCAATTCCTCAAACAATGTTTTCCAAAAGGCCGATGTAAATTTTACATCCCGGTCTGAAATTATTGCCTTTGGTAACCCATGCAACTTAAATATGTTTTTCATGAACACATGAGCGATTTGCACCACTCGATATGTAGATTGTATGGTATAAAATGCGCTGACTTACTCAGCTTATTGACAACCACCATGATGGAATCATTGTTCTTCTTTGACTTAGGCAAACCTATTATAAAGTCCATAGTGATGGTTTCCCACTTCCATTCTGGGATGGGTAATGGCTGCAGTAAACTTACAAGATGCTAGTGTTCTGCTTTAATTTGCTGACATTCAAGACATCGAGCCTATCCAGCCACATCTTTCTTCATGCCTAGCCAGTAATATTCTTTTCGGAGTGTAGTAATCATCTTTTGGTATCCGGGGTGTCCGGCATAATGACTCCTATGATACTCATCCATTATCAAATTTTTTAAAGTTGTTCTGGTTGGGTACATACAATCTCCCTTTATAATACAAAAGCCCAGCTGCATCTAGAGCGTAATCCGGCTTTTTTTCCGTGTTGTTCGGTAGTTGTACTTGCTGTTTTATTTGCTAGTACACAACATCTTCCTCGGCTACCTCTTTGATCATTTCCCCGAAGGGGTTTTCCTCTCACTCCAAGAAATCTCATACAAACACTGCAGTTTTTGACTCAAAGCGTCTGCCACCCAGTTCTCAGATGCTTGATCTCAAAATCAAAGCCACTTAAGAAATCCACCCACCAAGCTTGCCTATCATTTAGTGTGGGCTGGCTAAAATAATTGGTCAAGATGTGGTGGTCTGTCAACAACAGAAATTTTCTTCCCACAAGATAATGTCGCCACATTTTTAGAGCGTGAATCATAGCTGCCAACTCTAGATTGTAAGTAGAATATTTCCGCTCATGCTCTTTTAGCTTCCTTGATTCGTAGGCTATCACTTTGCCTTCTTGCATTAGCACACCTCCCAATCCTTCTTTGCTAGCGTTAGTACACACTATGTACTCTTTACTGGGATCGGCTATGCTTAGAATAGGTGTTGCCTTCTTGCATTAGCACACCTCCCAATCCTTCTTTGCTAGCGTCAGTACACACTACGTACTCTTTACTAGGATTGGCTATGCTTAGAATAGGTGCGACAATGAGTAAATATTTGAGTTGTTCAAAACTTCTTTGACATTCAAGAGTCCACCGGAAAGTTCTTCCCTTCTTTTGCAAGGATGTGATTGGGTAAGCCACTTTTGAGAATCCCTCCAAAAATCGCCTATAGTAGCCTGCCAATCCCATAAATGATCGGATTTCTGGCACATCCTTGGGCACTGGCCATTCCATAATGGTTCTTATTTTTTCTGGATCCACAACGATTCCATCCTTAGTGAGATATGTCCCAAGTACTCTATCTGCTCCTTGAAAAATTCGCATTTGCTGAACTTAGCACACAACTGGTGCTCTCGGAGGGTTTGCAATACTATCTTGAGATGCTCCTGATGCTCTTCCATAGTCCGAGAGTAAATCAATATATCATCAATAAATATTAGCACAAATTTATCCAAATATCAGTGTAACACACTGTTCATCAGGCACATAAAGGTGGTGGGGGCATTGGTCAATCCAAAGGGTAACACCACAAACTCATAGTGGCCATATTGCATTCTGAAAGTTGTCTTAGCTATGTCTTCCTCTCTAATCCGAATTTGGTGATACCCTGATCGCAAATCAATTTCCGAGAAAACTGTTGCTCCTCTTACCTGGTCAAACAGTTGATCAATGCGAGGTAGGGGGTACTTGTTTTTAATTGTCAGTTTTTTCAACTGACGGTAATCGATACACATGCGGAGAGTCCCATCTTTTTTCTTAATGAATAATACCAGGGCTCCCCAAGGGGACACACTGGGGTGAATGTACTTTTTGTCCAACAGCTCCTGTAATTGCATCTTCATCTTTGTCAATTCTGGTATACTCATTCTGTAGGGTGCTCGCAAGACTGGGGCTGCTCTTGGCACCAACTCGACGGTAAAATCTATGTCTCTTTTAGGGGGCAGCCCAGGAATTTCTTTTGGAAACACATCGAAAAACTCTTGTATCACTGGAATATTTTCCAATGTGGTTGTTTTATTCTTTGAATTGGCATACCCCACATGAATGGCATAAATCTGACATCCTTTTCTGATGCACTTAGCTAGTTGTGAGGCAGTTATGGGCTGAATATGTACTGGCCGCTTAATCCCCTACATCTCTTGTTTTATTCCAAGCTTGTCCTTATAGCTGATAGTCTTGGTTTTACAATTAATTATGGAACAGTGTTTTTCTAACTAGTCCATACCAATCAATATGTTGTACGAGCTAAGGGGAAGCACATTTAAATCAGTTGTTACTGACTATCCTGCTATTTTTAACGGGCAGTTTTTGACCTTAACCATTACCCGTCTTTTTGCCCCTGTTGCCAACTGAACTAGCTAGGGGTCCCTAAACTTAACAGGCTGCAGCTTACAGAGCTCCACAATTCTAGGACTAATACAACTTAAGGTTGCACCAGGGTCATTTAAAACAGTTACAGCAAGGTCTAAGAGTTTACCTTCAAATTCCACCATGGTCGGCTGGTACTCTGCCTGACGATCCTCCAAAGCGGCATTAATCTTTGGCAGACTTTGTCCTACATCACCAACGGTAGAGGCTTCATAAACCTGGGAGACCTGTTCAGCCCCTTTTCACTGAGGGCAGTTTTTTACGTAATGGGGGTCGCCACAGCCCCAACATTCCACCCAGGGCCTTGATGTCCCTCCATTATCTGTTTTTCCAAGTTGGTCATTAACTCTGGACTCGTTGAGAGGCTTTAATCAGAGTGAGTTTTTTTTAGAATTTCTGCTGATTTTCCCTTTAGCGAATCCTTTGTTACTTCCACCATGGTTTCCTTTGTTACCACTAGCCAGCTTGTTGCTTCTCTTATCGACCCATTTCTTACCCAAGGGCTCTCCCTTCTGCTTGCCCTGCTAATAACAGATTTAGGCTTTTCTTATTGCTTCATCCATCATCTTCGGGTTGTCAAATTTGATTCTTTCTCTAATACTTGCGGGTAGGCTACTAAAAAAACTTTGCACTTTAGCCTTCTCTTCCCAAATATAGGGCACATAGTGGAGTAAGGAAGTAAAACGAGTAATAAACTCATCCATCGTTTGCTGCCCCAAGTGCAGGTCATGAAATTCCCTTGCCTTCTCATCATAGAAGCGCTTAGTCAGGTACCTTTCCTTAAAGTATCACTGGAACTTCTCCCAAGTGATAGTCTATTCACTTACCCCTTTCACCATCTTAACTTCCTCCCACCACAAGGTGGCCTTCCCCTGTAGTTGGAAAATGGCCAACCATGCTTTGAGGTTGTGATCGTATTCATACAGCTGGAAGTATTTGTTCATATTAATTAACTAGGCTTCAGCTACTTCCTCTTGGTCACCATCGAAGTGTGGTGGCTTGATCTTATGAAACTCCCCTTGCAACTCGATCCACTGCCTTTTGGAGTCTGCTGTTTCGAGGCATTATCTGAGCATTCCTCCTCCCTCCCTTCTGATTCCTCAGGTTCTGTGGGGTGTTTTTGTTCTCCTGACATTCTTTGTTGCTCAGTGCTGGGATTCAATGCCTGCTCGTTCTGTTTGTCAGACAGGCTTTTAATAATCCTCTCCTGCTCTATAGTTAACCTTGCATTATCTTCCCGTAACCAAGCCATTTCATTCTTCAGCTCTTGTACCGTTTCCAAAATTCCCTGATTGGTATTGCGTGCTTCTTCACCCAGCTGTACCTATAATTTGGGATTGCTCCTAGGACTCATTGTAGGTCCTTGTCCTGCCACAAACCTGTGTGACGCACTGTCTGTTCTCCTCAAGTTGTCAATTCTCTGTTTCCCTGTGCTTACCACAAACAAGAAACAATAAATGGTTATCACATGAGTTGTTTCTTTTACTCATTAAAGATGAAATAAATTGTAAATATACAGTTTGTTGACCGCTTTTTTTATTCCTCCAGTACCCAAAGGCCAGAGGTACCCAAAGGCCACAGTTTTGCAACCTAGGCTCTGATACCACTTGTAATTTCCCCGTTAATTTTTTTTTTAAATTTATAGTCGCATCATTGGGTGTCACTGCACCCTTGATCTGATCTTTACCGTAACATTAAAATCTACCACCACTACAGCTATATGGTATCATTTAATTGCGCATTGAATACTCTATTGTTTGTTTTGGGTTTTATGATCCACACCTTTCATGTTCACGTTCTGATTTGGTGTGAGGCTGCTTCCATCACGTGGCGAGCCTCACCAGATAAGGGTGATGTCAACTTCGGTTGCACTGTCATGTATGGGGTCTGGTGGACCGTCCGGCCACTCCAGCGCTGCTCGGGATCCTCACCCAGATCAACGACTCTATGCACTCCATTGGAATCGAACTGTGGTGCTCACTCCAGGGTTTTCTCAACTCCCACTACAGCGAGATTGTCGTCATTTGTTTTGCGACCTTTCGAGAAGTTTTCTCTGAAGCGGCCATGGTCTCAACAGCGTGTTGTTCTTGGGTTTTTGATGAATTGTTCTGATCTAGATCTGCAGACCGGCAGAGAGACAAATTACTTGCAGGTAAACTATTTTTGGTTTTTTTCCTTCAACTAGTTATCCGTTCCTTTTTATTTCCTGGGTTCTTTGTAGCTGAAGGTGCACTAGCCACTACCAAATACCCTAATTCGGTTTCCACTATAATTGAAATGCATCGCAGGTTGTTGAAATTCGGAGCTGGCTCGGCCTACCTGATGGAGCGACACATCTAGAGTGGAAGACCCTCAATTTCGGGTAAGAACATTTCCTGGGTGAAGGGGGAAAAAGCTAGAGGTGTGGCTGGCTCTCTGCCTCTCAGAGATGCCTGAATCAAGCCAAATTCCTCAGTTTATAAGAGGGTTAGGGTATTAATGGATTTTCCCCATATGTATACATATTAAGCACGATGTGATTGTCATTTTAATTAGTATTCAAAGCTCATTTATGCTCTGGGGACAAACAGTTTCCCCGTTAATCTCTTTGTAACAATGAGGATTATAAAATTGTATAGGAATTTTTACTCAGCTGTCTGGCATGACTACCACGGCTAGCTCTTGAGGGCTTTGCTGCTTAAATTTGATTTTGAGATTCTACTGGACTTATATTTATAGCTACAGTTCATGGTTTCACGTTTTTTTTTTTTATTGTTATATCTTCAGGAAAATGTTGTGATGTCTACTCGAGTTCCTTTCTTACTCTTTAAGCATGGCATGAAGTATCTGTTGTCTATTTCCATACTTAATTGTGTTATATCGACCAGTACAATTTTTCGTTTAATATCACAGCATGTTTACTTAACGCAAGGATATGTTAATACCCTACTGTATAACCTTTTTACTGTAAATAGTGGGTCTGCTATCCAACGCCATTACAACGTAACTTCAGTCCTAAATTTCTTTTGTGTATTTGTGCTCCATTTCCCAACTTATGGGGTTTCATCGCTAGAAGGGTTACTCTTTTTAAGGTTGGTTATGGCTACAGGGTATGCTGTCGAACCCTCTATCCTCAAGGACTATGGGTTAGAAAATAGCACAAACCCTTACCCTAGTTCTTCAACCATTCCTTTTCTTGGTTCCAATAATGCTAGTATAAGGGAATGGTTCCACACACCCAGTGTTTATTTGGGGTTGTCTCGCATTCTGGCCTCTTGGATTTGTCTTCACTGTTTTCGAAAATTCCCAGGTAAGTTAGTCCTATTAAGGTCATTTCCGTGTGTGCCGGGACTGTAGCAGCCTCCATTTCTTTTTTTCTTTAGGTCCAAGATTTCAACTGCGAAGGTATTTTACTAGTTTTCTAGACAATGCGTTGTTCCTTTTCCTATATTCGAGTTGATCTACGCATTGACAGTTCTCTGTTGTTTTAATCTTTAAGTGTACCTTCTGGAGTCTGTTCGCTTTCCCATTGCAGTACCAGGGTTTTCTAGTTCTTTTGGTTCTCTATTTTCTTGGATCTGGTTACCTCATAAGTTACAGACTCTGCCACATCTATTTCATTAAACAACCCTTAACAATTCACTGTCAAGCACAATGTTTTTCTTTTAATCTGAAGGGAAAAAAAAAAGAAAAGGTTTAACTAAACAGAGATAGAGGGAAAGTTCCCAGGTTAACACTTTTCATTATAAAGAAATGTACAATCACTACTACTAGTGACAGTTAATGCAAAAAACTGCCCGATCTCCTTATTTTGTCCCTTCCCTCACTATTTTTAAGAAACGTAAAACTGCAGAAAGTAAGAATTCTCTTCCTTTATTTCAAGTTAGGGTTGCGTACCTAAATCGCCTTTTGTAAGAGTATTCCTTTTATCTGTTTATAAATATGATCACACTGCCTTCTGCAGCTAGTCTTCCACCTGTCCTGTCCTTGAGACTGTCTTTCAAGACCAGTCTCCCCCCTAGCTGGCTCAAAGACTACCATCTTTGCAACTGCACGCACACTGTGCCCTTACCATCTGGTCCTCACCAGACTTAGTAAGACCCCTTCCTTTTCCTGTTGTCTGTCTTCTACAACACAGCCCCCGTCTTTTTCCTTTTTCCTCCCTTTTTTGCTCCAAACCATTCCACGATTGGGGAGGGAAAAGAAAAAACGGTTAGGATTGCAACTTATTTTTTGTTAATCTAACTCTTAACCAACTTTGCCACTATGTGACATAATATCCTTGTCATTTTAATTTCCATTTACCAAAAAAAAAGATAAGTTTATACACAGATAACGTTCTTGTTTTTTACTGCGATAAAAAAAATATTTACAATAATCTGGGGATATGACAATTGTTTACATTTAAATTTACATTTACATGTTTACATTTTTATGTGAGATCTACCCCATACTGGGTTTTTTACATTTACCTTTACATTTACATTTACGTTTACAGTTTTATGTGAGATCTACCCCATACTAGGTTCTTTACATTTAAATTTACGTTCATGTTTTTATGTGAGATCTACCCCCATACTAGGCTCTAGAGAGGGTGAGATCTACCCCCATACTGGGTTGTAGAACGTCGCCTCTTGGCACAATTATTTCTAGTTAGTGTGCGGCCCATACTGGGTTATTTACATTTACATTTACTTTTACGTTTTTATGTGAGATCTACCCCCATACTAGGCTCTAGAGAGGGTGAGATCTACCCACATACTAGGCTCTAGAGAGGGTGAGATCTACCCCCATACTAGGTTCTAGAGAGGGTGAGATCTATCCCCATACTGGGTTGTAGAATGTCGCCTCTCGGCAAAATTATTTCTAATTAGAGTGCAATTATCTCTAGTTAGTGTGCGGGCCAATTATTTCTAGTTAGTCCGACACTAGTAATGGAATTGTACTTTGGCTGCTATTAGTTTAGCTTTCACTTATCCAAAATATAATGTTAAACTTACTAAAGTGTTTTTTATTATAATTAAAAAAAATTGTAAATAGTTGATTCGATAAGAATATTTATCTCTTATTTTAGGCTTAACCCTATATATCTCATCTCACCAATAAAATTTGCTAACTCTGAGGAGTAGGTGATATTCATGACAAAATTCCTACTTAGTGACACCAAGATGAATTACAAGAGGTTGAGTTGGGGGATATTCACAATAAAATTCCTACTTAGTGACACTATTGGCTACTTGGGACCTGACACAGGTTCAGGAGTGAGTTTAGCCAAGCAAATCTTGATACTATTGGCCCTTTCGGTAATAGTCTGTGGTGCGCAGACTGAGGTCTCACCCGAGGTAGTATGGGAGGGTGTTGGAACTAGATTTCTGCACCCTAGGGATGTCTTGATGAAGTCTGTGAAGTTCGCAAACAGGTCATGTGTGCTCGCGCTGCTTCACACAGCAGTCTATCCTTTCACGTCTTATGCAATTGTTTCACGTAGCTCTGTAAAGGGCGTGAAGAGATGCTGCCTAGATCCCTTATCCTTACTGTGCCTTATTATAGATCTTAACTTAATTTTGTGGGCTCGATATTCTTATTAATCATTTAACAGTTATAACCAGTGTGCGCAATCATAAATTGTAAAGAGATGCATAAATATTACAGAAACAATAACACATAGTTATCCAAAATCAACTTATCTTTTATTAAACCTTTATTCAGTTACAATCCCAACTCCACCCTGTGCACTCAGCTACAGGGGTCCACGCACACAGTTTCGGACTCTACCAGGCCTCTGTGCACACAACTGGAGAGCCTCTCCATACTACTACAACCCAAGACTCGGACTTACAGACTTTTAGCGAATTCTTTATTCAAAAACCCATAACACTTCTCAATGCTAAGACTCAAAAACTAACTTTTACACTTAGAGCCTCGCTCTATTTATGGGTAGGCTGACACATTCTATATTTAATTACGTTATTTTAGGGCAGACAACCCTAGACTCTCGTGCTCCATGCCAACATTTTGAGGGGTATTTATATTATCTTGACCCAACCTCAGGCTACAAGCCCTAAAAACTCGCTATGGGGGGATCCACAGCCCAATAGGCCCCCAACACAATCATCGTGACTCGTCCCGAGTCACTTGGCTAGTGCGGTGATCTTCGCGCGAAGTCCGTCCAACAAATTTTGCACTTCACTGACGTCTGGCACACATTCCTCCACTATCCACTGTATCAGTTGTGTGTGACTCTTCGATGCATCATTTTCAGAGGCACCTTCTTGCCTTAGCACATATGTATCCTACATTTGGTCCAGCTTTCCCTCGATCGTGGTGGTGACCATGAATGCTTCCTCGAGCCAAGGCTGGATGCGTGCTTTAAGCGCTGCTTCTTTCTATCATGCAGCGTCCACCTATGCCTTTAGAGCCTCGGATTCCCTCATTTTGGCCAACTTCTCAGTAAGGGCGACTGTCTGTGCGGTTTCCCGAACATTATCATAGGCCTACTGCAACTCCCGCGCTTCTATGTCTAAGCATTGTAGCATTGGGTCTTTCTGCAGTGAGTTGAGGGTAAAGAGTGTCTGATCCAACAATCCCGTTCAACCCTATACGACGTGCTCTATTGTTTCCAACCTTGATTGAATGGCACGGTGGCACTGCTCTTTGATTTCTAGGGGTGTAGAAGGTTGCGCCTTCAGTCGCAGCTCCGCGATCTGCAAGTTCAGCTCCAACTAAACCTTCGCGGCCTCCTCCTAGGTCTTGCGGACTCCAGCTGCTAGTTAGTGAATCTTTTCCACTGTGGGGAGTGCCGCCAACATGGCCAACTCTGATATTCTACTACAGGCCTCCTCCATGGCCTGTTCTAATCCCTAGTTTTGTGCGACTAGGTTTTCGTGCTACAGGTTGAGTTGTGCTAAATTTAACTTCTACTCACTCAAGGCTTGGAGGGTTTGGCCCTCCTTGGTGCAAAGCTTAGCAGTTACCCCATCCTGTAGCTAGTATAGGGTTTCCCTAGGAAGGGCAACCAAATTCAACTCCCAGCCCCTCATGTCACCCTCAACTTCTGCTAAGATTGTGCCTTCAGGTAACACCAAAGTGTTCGTTGTGTGGGTGCGCAACATCTGCTTGGCTTCGAATGCACCTTCCGCAAGGTGTGGTGTCATCATTCCTGGGGGTCACACCTATAATGCCTACAACTATGCTCCAAGCACCCCCAACATAGTTGTCTGCTCTGACATTAATTCTTCCAAAGCATCCTTTGTCTTTGAGACCTTTGGCTTTTTTTGCATGGCTGACTCCTCCTAGATGCACAGCCTCTTGAGTTGAGTCGATGTCAGTGCGGGGTCCGTGTGTTCCCCTGTCTGATCCTCCCCCTATATGTCTTACTCCGTGGACATTTCCTAGCTTCCCTCAGGCTCTCTGACTGGCGCAGTTGTAGTCTCTGCCATCTACGTTGTCACTGCTACCTCAACCACCTTCCATTGCATGGCCGCTTCTTGTTCCTGGCACTTTCTCTCTGCCAGCTTTGTGATGTGCAACTTAGTTTCCTTCTTCCACTGCTGTGATGCGATCTTTTCCAGTTTTGCCAAGTATGGAGCGTGCCACTCTGGAGACCATGACACCATCACATCAAAGATTGCATCATCCATTGCAATGAATGGAAGCTTCACCCATGTTCAGGATAGATCCTTTCGCACCTGAATATACAGATTATGTATGTTTTCCTTGAACTCTTCCATTCTTTGCAAACTTTTATATACTGTAGGGGACAGGCGCGGCCTATGGTTGATCCATGTTCGGATGCTCACCTCCATGAACACCCAGAACACCTTTATCTCACGAATCCTTATAGCATCTTTCGTAGCCTAGAGCGAGGTGTACCTCACAGCCTCGGGCAGGTTCCTCTCAATGGTGGGAAACTGGCTATCCTCCAGCAACTCCTCGACAACCAACAGGATGGATAAGAGAAACCACGCATAGTGGAAGGTCTTACCCTACTCCTGGGCCTCCCTACAATTTGTCAAAAACTCATCGTAGAGAAATTTCCCAGTTGAACTGGACCCCCTCTGCCCATTACTCTGCCAACACAATGACAAATGCTGGCACTTTGTCTGCGCGACATTTCCTCATTAGCTTGTCAGCCAATAGTTGGGTGGCTATGCGCACCCCTTGGTCCTTGATGCTTTCAATTATGTACCCTCGCTTCCTCTTCTCCAGCTTATATTTGGCCTTGATAGCTTTTGCGAGGGCCAAGTCGTTGCTCTTTCCTACTATGGTTGTGGGATTGTTTCGTTTAATGGGTAGCCAAGAAATCAATGAATTAAATCGACAGTGATGGGAATCGGCTCCTCCAGCTAGAGATACCCATCACATACTAGGCATAGTAGCTGTTGGATGACAAAAATTGTGATGGGCATGCGGTGGTAGTGGGGTATTGCCGTAGATGGAGTAACCAAGTCTTCTCCACACCGCATAACCATTTATGTTGCAGTAATTTCTCTGTGGCCAACTGTGGGAACTTCTCACTATCTGGGAGGTTACAGTCTTCGAACTTTATATTAGGTACCCGTCCCATCAGTGGACCTTCAAACCTTATTTCGTCTGGAAGGAGTAGGGTCTAGAGCGCACTCTTCGTGGCCTCCAAGTCCTTTGGTATCTTGGCCTTCCCTTTCCATGGGGGAATGTACGGGGGTAACCTTATCACTGAAGGCACTTGGGAGACATTCTCTGTCTCCTCATCCTATGCTTCAATTTGGGCGATCAGGGCTTGTAGATCTTCCTCTTCCTCCTTTGTTTCAAGGGTGGCGGCCTTGGCCTTCTCAGTCATTGACAATTTACTAAATCGTAGGTTCTGCAGTGATACCCAGACTGGCCTTATTGTCTATTTGTCTTTCTGTGGTCGCGGCATGCGTGGTGACTTAGGAATCTCTAGTGCAGCTGCCGCCTCTCCATGCTCCTCTTGGATCATACGGGGCTCTGGGGTAACTTCAACGAATCGTACTCTAGTTCTCGTAGCTGTCATTGTGTCTACATTGGATCTGTTCGGTTGTGTACTCAAGGGTGGCAAGGGTGCTTGGTGCTCAATGTTGTGTACTGGCTCAATTCTTAAACAACCAAGTGTTTCCCTGAGGCTAACCCAATGGATTTTATAGTGTCGTTTGAATTTGAATTCGACCATTCCTTCCACTTCTAAGTCATTAATACCTTCTTGGCGGCAGATCGTCTCGAATATAGCCCTTAATTCCTGTCTTAATTGCCCACCACTCGCTCCTTTCTGCCTTAAATTAGACCTCTTGTCATGAATAATGACATTAACGATCACCTCCCAGCCTACTCGCACAACAGCATAGCTCCCTATGCGCGACTGCGACCCCTATGGTATACTGATCCTATGCGTGACCTCCTTATCATGCAGCTCCCATACAAACCCTTTTATAGTCCCACGCTCTCTCTTAACTGCTTGGAATACTGAGACAGTGCTTCCTACAGATATTCAGATGGTCACACCTATGGTGCGAGGTTTCAATTTTCCTCCTAGCCCGGGCCAGAGGCACCCCCCAACTACCCTTGCACCTGTTAGTGCGTTGCATTCTTCTGTGTATGGTACATTCCGCTGTTTAGTAAGGTACGGTTGCAACCATGGTAGCAGGGTCATAACTTCTTCTAATGCAGTGGTAGGGCTAGCTAGACCTCGTCCCAACGTGCCTATTTTCTTGGCCCGGCCTGCTTGCACGACTTTGGTTTTCAGTTTGCTGATTTCTTTGTCCAACGTCATGCTTTTATTCCTCCGTCGTGCCCAATATTCATCGAGTTCGTGAAGTTTCAAGCTCCCTCACCGAATGGCTTACTGTAGCTGCCTAATTCCTTTACCCAAGTCCTCACGCCCTGTCCCAACTGTAGGAGCTATGGTCTGGGGATTCTTCTATGCTCTCCTAGTTTCATCTCGTCTCATCAGTGTTGGGGTCATTTTTGCGCTCCGGTTTTTGCTTATTTCCCTATAGGCCCATTGAACCACTGGTATGCACAGGTCCCAATGAGTTCATCTTGCCTGGTGAGCTTTATTCATGATTCCGCCTAGCTTTTTGAATGCCCCATCGTGGAATATTTGCACTATGCATTGCCTTTCCTACTGACCCATTAGGTTCTGATTTTCGACCCTTAGTCCGGGATGTGCTTGCACAACACACGTCTGCACCCATCAACATAGGTAGGCACCCAAACTGCTTTGTCCTAGCTACCTGGCTCGCGTTTGACACTGGGGACTTCCAAACCATAAGTGCATCCATCTTCTACATTCACGCTAGTTCCCCATCTGATGTGTACTCCACCATCGTGCAGGTGTTGTGTGCAATGCCCATTCCAACGCATTGTACCGCTGTTGTTCTAGTACTGCACTTTCAAATTTGTCTAAGAATTCATGCACCATTGTTACCCCATCATATGTTGGCAGTTCCCTTGCTTCTGTCGTCATGCACTGCAATGATCTAATCATCATGTTGCAATTCAGTGTTATCACTTCGTGTAACTAGTTCTACCAGCATTCTATTTCTTCATCTGAATCCGAAGTATTGGAACTGTCGCCCTCCCATGAGATCCTCCCATTTGCAGTTGGGTTCACTCAATCCTGGTATTGCACCGTTGTCTGGTAAATGCAATCTATCTCATCGTTGCTGGCATCATCGTGCATAGGTTCAATGTAGTGCGCTCCTTCAGCTGGATCTAGTAGAACTACTACACATAGAGACTTTTTCTCGAATATCATCTTCCACTTCTTCAGGTTGATGACTCCATTCATATCAGTGGCCCAGTCTATTCGTAGCAACGCGAGGTAAGGGTTGTTTTCATCAACAATCTCTATCACCTCAAAGTCTGTCTGTGTGCTTGTGCCTTCGATATTGACTGTTACCCCTTGCAACCTCCCCATGGGGAAGATCTTTTCTTGGTTCGCCATTCATAATTGAATAGGGGACCACTGTAATACGGGCTTGCCCATGCGTTCCCATGTCTGTTTTGGTAACACATTCGCGTGTGAACCCAGGTTTAGTATTACCTGATCCATTTCATATTCGCTAATCTGCGTCGTTAATCTCATTTTCCTTCCAGAGCACAATGCATACTTTCCTAGTTTCTGGACTATGCGCGGTTCACCCGACCCTACGCACCTAGTGATCAACTCTTGTAGTCCTTTAACTGCCTTATTATCGCACAACAGCTTCATGCATGTCTCTAAAAAAGTAGTAAGCATATAACGATCCATTCTGGGCTCTAGTTGATCCTTACTACCTGAAGTAGAGGCCTCCGTGAAGTTCTTCTTAGCTTCCATAAATCTCTCCTTTGCGCATTCCAAATCAAACTTAGGTTCCTTTATAGGGGCCTTGAGAACCCATGTATCTTCCTCGGGCTGCTTCCCCTTATCTTCCCCTATGGTCACACCACTTCTGAGCAGCATATTCAGATTTGGGTCTTCTTCACGTGGTTCAGTCCTCATCATTTGAATATTCTACGTCGGAGTAGGTTGAAGTACCCCTTTCTCGTGCATCTGCGCGATCAATGTAGGACAATCTAATGCTTCATGATCAAATTGAGCACAGTACAAACAAGATAGTCTCGTTGGGTTGGTACAATCATATACATAGTGCCCTGGTCCTCTGCAATTGTAACAGATTAACTATCTACGACCACTTTCTGGCCCCATTCCTCCTCGTCCTCGACTTCAGCCCTGAAATATAGCGCGCGCCATCCCCGTGGCTGAGTCGAGGCCTCGCGTTTTTGTTTGCATTCTATAAGATGGGGTTCACTCCATCATCAACTCGTAGCTGTGACAAGTACGCTCTTCGTGGCCCACCGACCTACAGAAATTACAAAACAGTTGTTGGGGAGCCTGTGTATACTTCAGCAACAAATGACAATGATCTGTCGTGTGCTTTCCCCCTATCTGACAGATCGCACACCATAGTGTGTGCGCCACACTTGGCCCTGCCTGTGCCTCTGGTCGCAATGGCATTGGCCCCCCTCCTGCCAAGTAGTTCAGGAATATTGGGCAGTGATCCTTGTCATGGCCCTGGCCTTTGCATTTTATGCACCACATTTCCTCACGCGCCTTCGGCCGCTGTGCCCTATCCTGCTTCAAGCTCTGCATTTGTAGGCAAATATTATGTTGCTGCATGTGGATTTGCTGAACTCCCAGCCCCGGATCCTGTATCAGTGTTTCGTGCAAGCTCATCGCCATTTCCAATGCTTCGGCCTGGGTTGAAAGCTTCTGTTATGACAGCGCCGTCCTTAGGTGCGGTGTCAAAGACGCCACAAACCACGTGTAGTGCTACACATCCATTAGCATCATATTAGCCTCGCGGATCGTACTCTTCAACTGTTGATCCAAATCCCATGGGGTTTGACCTAGAAGCATCGCGATCTCTTTAAATCTTATGATTGTATGCGTCTCTGATTTCGACCGACTAAATTCTCTATTCAGTGCATTCTTGATCTCCACTATTCCTGCATTTGGGTGATCATTTGAGTGCTTGATATACCATGTCAACACACGGTCCTGCAACGCGCTCACCAATGTGGCCTTCTTAATGTTGTCATCTGTGACCCCTTTTGCTTCCCACAATGCTCTTACTACAAACCAAAAATGATCTGGATCCTCATTTCCTACTCCTCTGAATATGAGTAGCTTGACCGTGCTCACCATGCTAAACTGCGGGGGCAGTGGAGGTGGAGTGGATGGAAATGGAGGTGAAGGAAGTGAAGCAGGCGGTGGCATAAGTGGGGGTGGTAACTGCGGAATGCGCTGCCTTATCAAATAGATCACACTTCTTAGAGAGACCCGAGTGAGCTCTTCCTCACTTTCTCGCGAAGGTGAAATAAAGGGACTATTTCCTAATTCGTCGCTACCTTTGTAGATTCTTCTGCTTTGCATTGTTCCAAACATTAATGTATTCGCATCACCCATTTTTCACATAACAACGTCTTAATCTAAGTATTTAGGGATTTAATGTACCTACCTTGCAGTCCCTTGAGGAAATGTCACTCTGCTTTGCTGTAGCTTACGCTCGTGTCTATTGCAAACTCAGTGATAAATCCCCCTATTATCTGGTCGAGCCAATAGTCCATAGCTCACGCGATCTTATCTTCTGATGTCTTTAGGGTGCACACTAATTCCAGAGTCCACACTATTGATTGATCGAGCTTATACCTTCCTTGGCTGTCGGCTAACCTCGCGATCCACTCATACAGTTCAGTAGAGAAGAACGCGAACAAGATCTCGTGGATTTCCGTATATATGTAGCGATCCAACCACCTCTTCTCGGATATCTGTGGAGCTTTGTTTTCTTGTGTTACAAACTCGTGAAGCTTCTTGTCCAACCGCTCTTTAATTTCCTCCTTTGTAGGGTTCCAATGGCAGGACATCAGACATCCCTTAGCCAGATCTCAGTCCCGGCAATCGAACCATTTGTTGGCTACTTGGGGCTTGACCCAGGTTCAACAGTGAGTTTAGCTAAGCAAATCCTGGTACTACCATACCTTTTGGCAACAATCCATGGTACGCGGACTAAGGTCTCACCCGAGGTAGTATGGAGGGTGTTGGAACTAGGTTTCCACACCCTAGGGATGTCTTGATGAAGTCTCTGAAGTTCACAAACTGATCCTGCGTTCTCACGCTGCTTCGCGCAGCTGTCTATCCTTTGTGCCTTATGCAATTGTTCTGCGTAGCTCTGTAAAGGGCGCAAAGAGATGCTGCCTAGATCCATAATCCTTACTATGCTTTATTATAGATCTTAACTTAATTATGTGGGCCCGATATTCTTATTAATCATTTAACAGTTATAACCAGTGCACGCAATCATAAATTGTAAAGAGATGCATAAATATTACAGAAACAATAACACATAGTATTCCAAAATCAACTTATCTTTTATTAAACCTATTCAGTTACAATCCTAACTCCGCCCTGCACACTCAGCTGCAGGGGTCTACGCACATAGTTGCGGACTCTATCAAGCCTTGCCCACACTGCTATAGAGCCTCTCCTTACTACTACAACCCAAGACTCGGATTTACTGACTTAGAGTGAATTCCTTATTCAAATACCCATAACACTTCTCAATGCTAAGACTCAAAAACTAACTTTTACACTTAAAGCTTCTCTCTATTTATACAATCCCATGGTTCGCGGACCATGGTAGGTTGACACATTCTATATTTAATTACATTATTTTAGGGCGGACAACCCTAGACTCTCAAACTCCACACCCACATTTTGCGGGGTCCTTACAATATCTTGACCCAACCTCAGGCTACAAGCCCCAAAAACCCACTATGGGGGGAAACGCTGCCCAAAAAACACCTAGATCAATTAGAAGGGGTTGAGTTGGTCATTTCATTGGGAGGAAGTTAGATAAGGAAAGGAAAATCAAAGATTAACTGTATTGAGGTATTTTGTTAATTGTAATGTTTTTAAATTGAGGTATTTTGTTAATAGTAATTCTACATTGTTACAGGGGATATTTACAACAAACTTCCTACTTAGTGACACCCAAATCAATCACAAGAGGTTGAGTTGGTCATTTGATTAGGAGGAAGTTAGATAAGGAAAAGGACATCGAAGATGAACCATATTTAAAAACAAGTGCTACATAGTAGCTAGTGTCTTAGTTTAAATATAGTTAAATTAAAGTAAAAATACTAAATTCAACTCTTAATGACTGGTAAATTGAGGTATTTTGTTAATTGTAATGTTTTTAAATTGAGGTATTTTGTTAATAGTAGTTCTACATTGTGGCAGGGGATAGTCACGACAAAATTCCTACTTAGTGACACCTAGATCAATTACAAGAGGTTGAATTGGTCATTTCATTAGGAGGAAGTTAGATAAGGAAAATAATATCGAAGATGAACCATATTTAAAAACAAGTGCTACATAGTAGCTAGTGTCGCTTAGTTTAAATATAGTTAAATTAATGTAAAACTACTAAATTCAACTCTTATTGATGTAAATTGAGGTATTTTGTTAATTGTAATGTTTTTAAATTGAGGTATTTTGTTAATAGTAATTGTACATTGTGGCAGTGGAGAATCCAACCCTACCCAGCTACAATCTTATTGTAGTGATAATATTATTGTTGAGAAGGTTGTCTAGAAAGTTTTACATTTTCTTTGTAAAGTATAGATAGATATATTTTAAAGGGTATTCAATAAGGCCTAGAAAAAACAAGAAAATAGGAATTGTGCAGACGCATCACCAATTTTCAAAGCATTTTTGTATCAACAAATGAAGTAAATATGTATTTCTCCTCTATAAGTTTGTAAGTTGCTATACAAGTAGTGAAATATGAATAGATGACATTTATAAGTTGATATACAAGTAGTGCAATATGAATAAATGAAATTTATTTAGTATGTAGAAGCAACACAATAAAAACTATCTCATTACATTGCTAACACTTAAAGCACAAATATCTTACTGCTTGCATCTTATAATCCTAAATCACATAAATTCTTAACTAAAAAAATTAAAAATCTCAACTCTAAAATATAATAAATTATTAATCTAAGTAATTATGTTATATTGTTAAAATTACTTAATTATAGCCTCTTTTCAAACCTATAAAATACTTTGAAGAGTACTAATAATATAGACCCACTTTCCTCTTGAGGCTCATCTAAAATATCTATAAACTTTAGATTATTAATAATTTAACAAAATTAACTTTCTAACCCATTAAAAACAACTTTGAATCTTATTTAAAACCAAATACTAATTAAATTGTAAAACATATAAATAAAACTATTTGTTATTTATTTATTTATTTATCTATGTTTGACTTATGTTTTGTTTATTCGTTTTTATTTTTATTTTTGGACATTACTATTCTATAAATATGGCGACCCTATTATGTTAAATATGGCGATCCTATTATGTTTTTATCCTATTATGTTTTTTGTTGGACTCTATTTTGTTTATTTGGTTTTTTTGTATCTTTGGACATTACTATATATATATATATATTATAACAACTTTATATTTTGGTTGCACATGGCGGATTATGGAATATAATTATATTTTTATTTTGAATTTTTAAAAAACCATTAGTATTATATTGTATTTTTTTATAGAGTTCATAGTGGACTTTTAACGATATAAGTATTTGCAATTAATAAAATATATAGTGTTTTTTCTTATTTGAGGAAAAAAACTATAAAACAAACAAACTAAAAAACTTCCATTATAGAGCAAAGCGTTTTTTACAATTACATCTTGAAAATGAACCATTGTCGCTGGTTTTGTTGGTTTGAAACATCGATAAAAAAGAAACCTAATGTGATGTATCCGGAAGATAATCTACATAATCATGAAACTCGCAAAAACTTTAAAGACAAAAAACTAATAAAATCCTACTAATTTCTAATGTCAACATACTAGTAATCTGCACTACGTGTAGAATGTCAGAAGAAAATTCTAAATCAAAATCCATATACCAAATGAATTGAGAATCACATGGAAGCAATCAAGTTAGGCTCAAAAGCACAAAATCGACGACTTCTAGATGCCGGCGAACAATCTTCAATTGGTGTATCTAAACATTAAGGAATGTGATAATTTATGCCATTATTTTCTTGAATGAGGGGTAAGTTCTTCTTATAAAATCTCTATTAACCCGAATGCACAATTTTTATACATATTTACTGAAGTGTGATTGATACAACATGCTGCGGAACAGCAAAGCATAATAGATTACAATATGTTACAAAGCAACATTTTCATGCAGCAAAGGTCGAACCCAAGTGGAGAGGCTATAAGCCGCCATCCCTAACCACGGGGATAAAACTGAAACCTGGCTCATTGTTTCAAATAAGCAGCTCAAGAACATTGCACTTCTATCCGGCAAACCTCCACTTCTTTATAAGAAAATCGGCTGCGTATGAAATAGAGTAGATTTTGTTGCTTAACGTTGCACTGGTTAACGTAAGATGGGTTTGATTTGCATCAATAGATTGTATTTATTTGAAAAGCCGAAGTTGTATTAGTTGAAATGTTGGTTATTTAAAAACTAATGGGAAGATAACGTTCAAAAGGAGTGAAATTAATTGGAATCTTTTTATCGAAGGAAGTTTGTGAAAGATGATTATAATACAAAAATATTTTGTATCTAGAATATTGAAAGGTTAGAATAAAAGTGTTAAGAAGAGTATTTATAACGTGATTAGTGGAAGCGTTTTTATGTTGGGATTATTCATTATTAATTTGAAAGGTAGATGGTACTATGAATGTTTTTTATCAATGGGTAAATATTGAGTATTTTTAATGAGCAAAGTTGGATTGTAACATTACTCAGATCTATTGCACGGTGGGTTTTGTTGGGATTTTAGGTGTTAAGTGATGTTAATTAACCAAACATTCACTTAGAAACCATGCAGGTTATTTGTAGCATTGCAAGCAATTAATAACATGTAAGTAACCTTGTGGGTTTTGGTGGATTTTTAGGTGTCAAGTGACGTTAATCAACCAAACATTCACTTAAAACCATGTAGGTTATTTGTAGCGTTGCAAGCAATCAATAACATGTAAGTAACCCTGCAACTCTATTACACTGTAAAATACGCTCTTTACTATTGAAAATTGATACAAATCATCTAAGTAATGGTATAATTGACTTGTAATTATCAATTTATTTTAAATAGAGGTTGAATGGTCTACAATATAAAATATTATTTTTCCTAAGTGAATAATAAGTCCGTCATTTGGAAAATTGATACAAATCATGTGAGTAATGGTATAATTGACTTGTAATTATCAATTTATTTTATATAGAGGTTGAATGGTCTAAAATATAAAATATTATTTTTCTTAAGTGAATAATTAATACAATTTTCAAGATATTTATGGAATAAAATTTGTTTATTTAATGTTTGTATAAAAATATTTAATTATATAAAATTGATTATTTTCATTGGAGTTGTTATTATTAATGATGTTTTTTAGTCAATTTTACTTGTTGACCTCTTTCAATAACCGATTATGATGATATGATTAATGGTTATCATTTGAACTAAGAAAACCAAAAACTATATGCATAAAATTCATCTATGAAAAAAAGCAACAACATGCAACCATGTTGCTCTTTTTTAAGTTATGAATGTTTTTTAAATATATCAATATGACAAGTTAAATCTTGGCATAGCACTTATGTTAGTATTTTGTACTAGCAACATGACTCATCATAGCACTTATAAATAAATTTGTTATCTAGAAGTCAACAACCATTGTAGCTCTCTCCTAACTATCATTACAAACTTTATAAATTTTAGTGCCATGCTAATCACTACAAAGGGTTAGACAAATACATAGTCCACATGATAATAACAACATTCATTTGGATACTACTCTTTTTCAACTATGCCAAAGATTTCAATTTACTTATATTTTTAATAAATTACCTGGTTTATTAAAGTTATGAATGTTTTTGTGGACTAGCATATAAATAATTATATCTGAAAGTCAACAACTATTGTAGCTCTCTCCTAACTACCATTACAAACTTTATAAATATTTGTGTCATGTTAATCCCTATAGTTATTATTATAATCAATTAGTTTTCAAATTTGTTTATTAAAAATACATATATTTTAGAGTGAAAGCTAACAAAGATGAAAAAAATGGAAAGCACATTTTATTAAATGACACCCTGACCATAATGCATAAATATGATACAAAAGATAACATATTCAAGAAATGACCATATTCATAATATTGTTCGCTATAAAATTGCATAAAAATAGAAGGTTATTTGCAATGAACAAATGACAAAAAGAAGCTAGGCATTTTATAGTCAAGAATATCCGTCAATGATGATTACAAAGTATTCAACTACTGTTAAACATGTGTGATCTTATTTCCTAGATCTATTCATCAAGAATCTTTCACAAAACAATGATTTGAAATGAATGAGAATTCATTTATCAATTGGTAGTTGGAGCGGGAAATTCTGTAGTTGGAGTAGGAAGTGATCGATCCAATTTCATGTAATCATGGTCGAAGGAGATATGATGTTATGTTAGTTGTTGGTGTTCCTTAACATCTAATTTTTTTCTATTCTTTCACTTTTTTTTATATTGCATCATCCAAAATGTTGTTTGTTTATCCATTTCTGCTTCTTTGGTGTCCCCAATCCCTAAAAAGAAATGGATAAAAAAAATAGTTATTATTATTGAAGAGGAAATAGGTTGAAGAGGGGAACCAACATCTCTCAAATATTATTACCTTCCGCTTGAGAGAAATGGAGGAATTGAAGGTTTTGTTGTTGATGCCTAACCTTTCATCCACTAACTTCTTCTAAGTTTATTTGCTGCAAACAAATAAGGAAATGATTTAAACTTTCCTCTTTGCCCACTTCATTTCACTTTCAATCAAATAAAAAAAATTGGAATAACAACTTAACCAACTGAGAGAAGTAATTCATTAGCTAGCATTAGTATTTTCACTTGAAAAGTAACAATGGTGTTGGGGTCCTTTTCGGCCATTTAGGGTAAGAGTTTATATCTTTTAATAGTTTTTCTTGGTTGAGATTTATCTTCATTGTAAGCATCCTAGAGAAATGAAAGACATAGGTGGCTCAACATGATGTATGTATCCAATAGTTAAATATCATAAAGATAGACATATAGTCATTGTGTTTCCTAAACTACATTGAAGATATTTTGGGAAGGACATAACACAAACGTTTTTTAGTGTCTCCATTGTTTCCATTTTTCTGAGCAATCACAGTCCTTGTTCTCTTTTAATATTTCTCAGTTTCTCCTCTTTTGAAGCAAATTTTGCTTCTTTGCAGCCAGGCTTTGCTTCATGTGTGGAAAAAACCATCTAATAAATCATATGAAAAACTATAATTCTATTCTTGTTTGATGTTTGTCAGAATAAATGCATGAAATTACATTGTTCTATTCTCATAATATCTTCAAATGTGCAAGGACCATTTTTGGAATATTTATAATGGAAATATTAAAGTAAGCTTCAACATTCCAATTTCATTTTGTAAAAAGGAAGACCACTTACCTTAACCTTCTTATGCTTGTACAACTTTGTTTCACCCATGTACATATTCATATGTAGCTTTATCTACTTTGTTCATATTTTCCATTCCTCAAAATTTTATAATTTGTCGCAACTCATCCATGAATATGAGACAGCCAGAGAAACCACAAGAAAACAAAGTGAAGTTTGTTATTAAGAGATTTATAACAACACATGCCTATAAAACATTGTGATTCTCTTCCTCTCACATTACGATCACCTAGTTATTCCTGCATCATAGTAGGTGCCAGTGGAGGGATCACTTAGTTATGCATGGATTAGAACAAATCCCAATGGATGGCACTAGCTTGAAGGGCACAATCATTGACCTAGCTAAGTGTGTCTAGGCCCACATATTCTTGTTAGATTATGTGCCCCACACATGTGCTACTACAGATTTTAGCTCTCCTCCACACCTTAATAATTAGCGTCACTATTTTAGAAAGCCAAAGATAATTGGATTGTAACTCTCAACTACTTGCCATGTGCTATTTTCTAATTCTGAATTTAATCATTTAGTTAATCAATCGATTTATTAACTACCTGAAAGTTATTTATGTTATTAATTTAATTAAGTGGAGGTTGTAATCGCTATGGTCTCGATGGAGTATTCAGGGATCATTAGCTACATGATTTATGAGTGCTAGGGTATATAATATACATGTTCACAATAATTATGCAGAACTTGTGGAAAAAATGATTAGTGGAGTTTATTGAAAAATCAGGAATCATGCCATGATTATTGCAACTACACTAGAAAAATATGCAATAACAATCAATACAGAATAAGAACTGAACCAATCATATTGTAGATAAATAATTTTAAATATTAGTAAAAAATAAAAAAATTCAATCCATAATGTTAAACTATGGAGAAGTTGCAAATATTTTGGTCAAAAACAAAGTAATACCCAATCAAAGGAAAATTGAATTTGTAATACCATTCCTGAAGCAAGTATAGTAAAATGAAAATAGCCAATGGGAAGACACCCATATGCATGTTTTCCTACAATCAAACATCCATGGCATGCATGCATCCCATCCCCCCATGTGCTCTCACCAATGTACAGTTGGCACACATGCATAAATAACCCCATCATCATTGGGTCAAATAGACTTGATTGTGCCATGTGTGCATGTGAGGGGAGATGGGTGTGTGAAAGGTAGTATCCTAGTATTTGGAGCATTGTCATGACTAACACATTGACATGTATTATAATTTTGTACCAAATCTCGTCATGAAATGGTTGAAATGACAACAAACCACTGCTTCTTTGACAGATGATTTAGCCAGTTTTTCCTTCAAGTAAACATTGGGTGGACAAACTGCCACGAGAAGCGTAACACTTGATGAAATTATTTCAGTGACATACTTTAGCATCGTGTTGGCCCACCAACAACACCCCTACATTTTGAATCAAAATTATTAGGGCCTCCATTATTTTTTTTTTTTGAAAAAGTCCCCTTTTACCCCACTTGATTGGTTATTGGTTTGTCCTATTTTGGATTCACTAGATTTTATATCTTCCGAGTTTTGGGTCATCTCTTGGCCTACCTATAAATACTTGTAAGTTGTTGCTTGATTGATTGGTTTCAAGTGGTTTACTACACAATCATTTTTGATATGTGTTGATGGGTTTCACATCTCCCATGACCTTCGTGATCACATTTTTGGTGGCCTTCTTTTTGTTGGAAAATCAAGGATATTATATTAGGGTTTGATTCTCCTTTATTGATAATTACTTGTGAGTGTGTTGGCTTCTTCTACTTCTTTATTATCTTATATTTCATCAAGTAGTTATAAATATATGAATATCACAGAACTAGAGATACAATATATAGTCATACGCTAGGGAAAAACGCCCCTCAAAGGGAAAACCCAGTCAAGATAATTCTTCCTTTCAATAATATTCTTTGAGACTCTTCACCCTAGACCAAAACTAGAATTTCCCTCCACACCATGTTAGCCTCCAAGATATTCGACCCCTTCCAGCGACTTCGACTAGACAATAGCTTTTACCAACATGCAGCTTATGACAACGATAAAATCTTAGGAGACTTCGATCTCCCAGCCTAGATCACAAAACAAAGAGAGAGAGGCACCAAAAGTTCAATTTTCTTCTTCTCTAGAGACTACCCAAAACTCGGACTTTTTTCATCCTCCTCACAACAAACTTCACATTTCTCCATCTCTTCTTGAGATATCGAACTTGCTTGAGTGTGAGTGCCACAAATGACTTCAACCTCCTTCAATATATAGGCTTCTAGTGGGTCGAATGGGGGTCCTTAGGCCGACTTGATCTTCCTTAGGCCAACATGATATGGAGGTCACATAATTCATATTTTACTTGATATTAAAACTTACTACATGATTTGAAAGCCCAAGAAGGGTCTCTTTGAATATATAATGACTCTATAAACTTGTTGTAGCGGCTACAACCACCCTCCAAAATTTTGGCCTGCACCAATTTTGGAGCCTCCCTTGAAGAGTTTCACTTGATGACTGCACACACTTGGGTTCACTCTGTGAGCTTGTGTTAGTCTTTACATCTGCCTTGCTTGTTAATTTCATTCAAGTCTCTGCATGTTTATTTCTAAGTCATGCTTGCGACTATTTTTTGGTTACGCTCAAAGTCTTCGCTTCATATGTGCTTGTTGTGTTTGCTATGAAAGAATCTATCACACTCACACATGGAGTCACATTCACTGTCACACAAGCATCATCTCGTTCAATGAATGATCAATCATGAGTGTCATGCTTGTCACATACACCGTCAATCAGTCTTGTTGAACATGTGTATCTGGATGGTTTGGTCGTTTCATCGTCAAGTCATGCGAGTGTGTGTTCGTATGATCACCTATGCATCTTTCGATTCTTCACACACTTAGCCTTTTATTGAAGGTTCTGACGAATAGAATCCCCTCTTATAGCTAGACCATCACCCTGCAATCAACTCAATCAACTGTTAAACAAAACAACACAAAAACACCAAGCTAGTCTTTTCAAGATGCACTGCCTGCAAGCAATCCAATCAACTCTCATGCTGGCCACTCAGACAGTTGGATCTGACAATCACCCCAGGACTGACTCCCCTCAAAATTTTCACAGAGGCCACTGGCCTCACCTACTCAATTGACTGAGGAAATTGCATAGACAGGTCAGACAGACACCAAGTGCTCGTCTCTATCTCCCTCAGAAAATTGTGCAGTTTTCATAGTTAGTCATCCTGAGAGTCGACCAATTGTTCATCTTAGAAATTGTGTAGTGTTCATGAGCAAGCCTTTCGCTACCCATCAGTAAGCTCAGCTCAGAAATTGGGCAGAGATGATCAACACACTGGATTTCTGGCCTTAATACAGTTTTCCTTGCCAACAACTCCTAGTAGCAGACTACCAGTTCCCTCTGGGAATTGTGTAGTTTCTACTGCCAGTCTCCCAGGAAGCCAACTAGCATTTCCCTCTGGGAATTGTGCAGTTTTGGATGCCAGTGACCCTAGTAGCCAACTAGCAGTTCCGTTTGGGAATTGTGTAGTTTTGGCTACTAGTCTACTGGGAAGTTCCCCAAAAAAACTGTGCAATCCCTTCCTGCTAACCCTTCATGCAGCGTGGCCCGTTTGTTTAGATAATTGCACACATCTAGATGTCTAGCCCCATTGCATGTTCATTCTAAAAACTGTGCAGAGCTTGCTTGCATTGCCTTCATGTAGCCTAAACTGTTCCTCCCAAGATTTGCGTGATTTTTCCTCCCAGCCGAGCTAGACCTTACAGACAGTCGTTGTCGACTCAGATTGCCTATCTCCATCTCTCAGTGACTCTTGCATTGTTTTCATCAGCAGTTTCCTAGAGCCATCATCCCGCATCACAACCTTCCTGCCTCTCTCGGTCACCTGCATCCGAATGATCATGCCTCATGGAAGACTAGGAGGTTTTGGATTTGATGTTGTCTTGTCATGAATGATTACAGGCACAGGTACACAAACGAACATGGAAAGGCGACGAATAGGATGAACGAATGGAGCACATATAGAATGACAGGTTCACCAATGGACAAACAAACGAAGCATGTGAATTAGACGAATGTGGCGAACATGCACCTTTGCGAACATACGAGCCTATCAAGCCTTCCAAGATGCAAGCAAGGAACAACATGGTAAAGCTTCATCAAGAAAACCAAGGACCATTGAATAATCCACCCACTTCGCTAAGCGGAGGTGAAGCTATGATACACCATGAAGACATCCATCATCCAACAACACTATAGACCGACATTCACTCCAGAAACAGTACGAATGTACCAACATTATCATGTCAAGTCATGTCAAGTCACGTCATGAGTCACGTCGCCCACATCTCCACCATGGGCGTGTTGTCAATCAATATGATGTAACATGGAAGTCCAGGAGACCCACTTTTTGAACAAAGAGTCATGTAAGTCGAAGAGTCATGGAAGTCAAATGATCATGAGGGTAGTCAAACAACCACAAGGATTAGTTTCACCCTTGGCTATAAATACCCCCTCATTTGTACATGCAAATGGCTTTTCACCTCAGCTCCTCCCACATAACCAAGAGAGTCTATAATATTTTCTTTGAGGAGTAAGTAGTGGCTCCAACACCTCGCTGATGGGGTTAGTGATGTATGGTGTAACGACATGTCTTGGAACTTTCTCTTAATTTAAAAGCCTGTTAACAGGCCAACACGTTTTCACACATGTATTGTGTTTGTTGTAATACTCATATTTAACACTTGTAATGCATGTTTCTTTAACCTATGTTCTACATCTGAACTTATCCATTTGTTGTAATGCATAATCTATTAATAGAAATGTGTTGTATGTGCTGTTAAGTCTGTCCTGTTTGTGTCGACTGCTCTGTGGGACATCAGACAAACCTTTCACATGAACCTTGTTGTAAAAACCATTGCACTTGTTCAAACTGATCCGTGAGTGTTGTAGATCTTATCTTACCTTTTATGTTGTGACTGTTTCATCCAAATGGATTGCTCCACCAGAAGTTGTGTATGTCCTTTTGTGTTGTGTGTTCCTAGCCGAGTTGGGACTCATCCGTTTCAACTTGGAACTCACCTTCACCTTCTTCCCCTCACAGTGAAAGAACCATTGACACAAGTACACTTACACCCACTAGGCATACAAACCTCACTTCTCGAAGACAAAGCGAACCACTTTCCTGTGTTGACAAGTAAGAGTTGAGGCAAATCCTTAAGACAATGGCAACTGAGCCATCATACTGGATGGGACTCGCACACCAAACGGTGTGAGGTCTAGTTGGGACTTCATATCAGGGTGATCCCCTGATGTTGGTGGATCCAGCACCATCAACATTTTGGCGCTAGAAGGAGGGCTAGATGACAAGCAGAGCATGCACATCTGGTATGAATAACTTACCCAATGACTAATACATGATTCATGCTCCCGGGGCGTTTCTCTCATTTCTCCCTTAATCAGTTATCAATCCTCAATGAGCCTCTCAAACACTTGTCCTTGTTAAAGTTTGAAGGTGAGGACAAAACATCCATAGCCAAGCACATTTATGATTTTCTTCATTTCAATAAATCTCATGAAATCGATAGTGATGTGCTTACTTATGTACTCTTCTTCCTCACCATTGAAGGTCATGCTAATCAGTGGTGTCAGTCCCTGCCACCTACTTCTGTCCATTCCCTTCTCACTTTTTCCATGGAGCTCCATCAATCCTTTGATGAGTGTGACAACCACGATGTCTATGACATAATCTCTCATTTAAGAATGAATCTTGGCGAATCAGTTGAGGACTTTGCTACCCACTTCCTTCACCTATATCACGAAATTCCTAAGCAGTTTGTGGACCTTGACTTCATGAGCCAAGAGCTGAAGTGCTTGATTCACGTATCTTGAAATGCTAAACTTCCTGATTTCCCTTCTTCCTCAACTCTTGTGAATCACGAGACACCTCGTGTCTCAAAGAGGGTGTCCCCTTGTAGCGGTTGCAAAGCTGAGAAATCTGTGCAACATGTTCCCAATCCATCTACTGGTTTGTCTCCTACCCCAACAGAGGAAATTCTAGAATGGTTAGGAAATCTTATGGAAAAAACTCATCCCTCTATTCCACAAGAGGACATCACCATTCCTAACCTAAGTCTTGAGTCTAATATTCATCTCTACCATCCTCCATCATCTACAAGCCATGACTCCTTGCACCATGACTTGCTTGAGCAATCTACTTCACAAGCTAGTTTCACGCACTCTCTTGATTCTCAAGTAGTTGGCTCAAGTTGCAATCATGTGCAAGGCAGTCTCATCATGCGGGCAAAGGAGTAGGATGGTGAAGACACAATCAATTCCTCTCAAAACATTTAGCTTCCATTCTTTATTGATCCTCGATCCATGAATCTTGGTGAAACATCATGCACAATTAATTCTTTTGATCAACCTCCAGTCTTGGGTTGTCATCACTCCCATGCTTCTGTATGTTGTGATGAACACCCAAGCACATTATATGATCTATGGCCATCTCATGTACACTCTAACTCAGATCTGGAATGTGCATTGGTCAAAGTAGACATCCATATTGAAGCATCCTTTGCACCTCACTTGCCTATGTGTCCTATCATTCACAATGCATCAACATCCGTTAGAGACACTCCACATTCTCTTGCTTCTTCATATTCTGAGTTATGTCCTCGATCAACACAAGGAAATGAGTTTGTCCATGATGAAAATAATTTCAACGCACATGACTCTTCCCACTCATCATCATCTTATGTGTTGCATGAGGATAGTTCGTCAAGTTAGCTTGCTGAAAATTTTGATGAATCCTATGACAGAGATGGTTATCATCCTAAGAGAAGTTTTGAAATCAGTAACAACATCCATCCTCAAACCATGCATGATCTGGTTCACATCACAAAATGCACTTTTTCAATTCTAGAAAGCTTCGGGACATGCTAGGGAGTCGAGGCACTTCAACGTCCGTTGATGGTTATGTTATGACCTCAAGACTCTAGTAAGCCCATCAAACCAAATTATATTTTTTTCTCATGCACAATCCATCTATTTGCATGGTTTCACTCGATGTGGATCCCCATGTAAAGAATATTTATTGTTCGGGGTATAATATTTCAAAATTTCAGATTTTCGCTCATGATCGAATCCATGAGTCAGTTACAACATGTCTATCTTCATGCACCCTTCTTACATCCAATTCGGGTTGGGAGTGTCCGTCCCTCATCCAGTCATGGGACAATGAAGTTCATCATCTCTATCCAGAATCACACTTATCAGATGTTCTCTTTTGTAATCAACTCCTTCATCTTTTTGCAAATTTTGCACATCAAATCTGCCCACTCATCATACTAGCAATCTCCCTATGTGATGACGAGTGTACAACCTATCATGCGAATCAAGTTACTCTCATTTCACCACACCCCAACTGGTTCCACACATTCACAATGTTGGCATCCTTTCTACATTTCTTTGATGACCATGATGCTTGCACACTTTTTCACTAGTTGCAGGTGGGTGTTCTATCATGCCTAGCGTAAAACAAACTTGGTTCCCTCTTTTAGAGCATTCATACAATCGTTCAAAAGGTTTATTTCTTCATGTCAAACTGGGAATCTAGAATCTCGACTAATTGGTCTGATTTCTCTTCTATCTTGGGTGGCTATCATGTAGTTTATCATTTTCCCAATAGTACATCCAATGACAGTCACTTCGTGTACTATGATCTTCACCATGTAACATATTTATGTTTAGACTCCTGTCAAGCAAGCAAGGCACTTCGGCCTGCACTGATGGCTATGGTAGGCCCTCACTGTCTTGACATGGCTAATGAAAATGACCAAATCTATCTATATGTATCAGATTCCCATCATGATCCCCTCTCTCAAATCGGAAATCCGTCTACTCAAATATCGCGAATCTTTCAGAACAACCATCCAAATTTTATGATCCAATCAATGAATGGTTGGAACAATGTTACTTAGTGAGTCATGTTGCAGGTAACAAGCTTCAGTCCTTCCTCGCACTTGCTGAGAAAATTGGTGTAGAACAACACACACTCGGAAGAGGCCTATGAGGTTTGTTGAAAAACAGTAGTCATGGAATAGGTAAGCATGTGTGTTGGGTGGTTGTGACACATTCTTCCACCCACAGGTGAGTCCATCCCTCTCGTGTGCAAGTTTTTCATTTTCTATTGCACACTATTTTTTATTTGTTTTAATCACTCGTATATTTGTGATTGCAGGCCAGGTATGCCTACGGTGGCTTCATTGGAAATTTTATTACATGTAACCCCAACCGTTTAGCGTAGGAGTAGGAGTAGTGTTTGCTTTTTCGCTTGTCTTTTCTTTCTGGTTTGCATGGTTGTTTTCTTGTTGACTTGGTTGCTTTGGTTGCTTGTTATTGTTTTCTCCTTTTCTTCTTTGCTTACTATTTTTTTTACATTTTTTTTGTTTGCTTGGTATATTACTATTTTTGTTTCGGAAATAAGTGTTACCAACTACTATGTTCTAGCTTTTGAATAGAGTATGTAGCTGGAATTTGAAGAGATTTGTGACACTGCAACAATTGGCTAGTCTTGTGTTCGTCTTCTCTGTGCTTGGTTATAACCTTCGGTCGATGAATTCTTGATGGAAAATAGAAACCATATGAAAGGGAATCTTTGGTCCAACCATGAACCTGTGTCCACACTAGGAAGCCCCATGCCTATACTCAACCTTCTTCTCTATGTGTTAAAGGTCATCCAACTAGTAGAAATAGAGAAGGGGAAAATCTAAACGAGAAAACCTATGTCAGAGGTCTTACATTCTTATCTTAAGGAACAACCTCTTCTACTCTCAATAAGTTAGGATCCCTCTTCTGCCCCAAAAATAAATGAGTGCCTAGGCACATTCCTCTTGAAAAATACAAAGGCAAAAGAAGAGAAAGGCTTCTTGCGCAGAGAGGTGAGGCATGCAACTCCACCGGGGTACTGACCAGGTTTGCTGGCAATGGAGCAATGTGTGTGTTCCTGCATGACTCCATCAGGCAACTGTCTAGGCTTGATGGTAGTGGAGCAACACCAGAGATGGAAACTTATACTCTTAAAATCTTCAACTTGCGAGCTAAACTACCCTTCCCAGATGCGAAACACTAAGATCTAAGCTAAACTTTTGAGTGTGTTTGACTGAGTTGGCAAAGGGTGAACCATGTATGTCTATGGGGTAAGTGGGGAAGCTGAAGTAACCCGCACAATGATTCAATACTCCCTGAAAGACCAAGACCCTACGCTAGTAATGAACTGCAACAAAGAAGCCGGAGTTCTACCAGTGTGTCGCCAAGTGTCGTAGTGGCTATAAGCACCCTCCAAAATTTTAGCCGGCACCAATTCTGGAGCCTCCCTTGAAGAGTTTCACTTGATGACTGCACACACTCTGGTTCACATTGTGAGCTTGTGTGAGTCTTTAAATCTGCCTTGCTTATTCATTGCATTCAAGTCTCTGCATGATGATGTCTAAGTCATGCTTGTGACCATGTTTTGGTTATGCTCAAAGTCTTCACTTCATATGTGATTGTTGTGTTCACTATGAAAGAATCTATCGCACTCACACATGGAGTCACATTCATTGTCGCATAAGCAATGCGTCGATCAATGAATGATCAATCATGAGTATCGTGCTTGTCTCATACACCGTCAGTCAGTCTTGTTGAACATGTGTATCTAGATGGTTTGGTGATTTCGTCGTTAAGTCATGTGAGTGTGTGTTCGTATGATCACCTATGCATCTTTCAATTGTTCACACACTTAGCCTTTTGCTGAAGGTTTTGATGGACATACTTCCCTCTGACAGCCAGACCATCACCCTACCATCGACTTGATCGGCTGTCAAACAGAACAATGTAGAAACACCAAGCTAGAATTTTCAAGTTGCACTACCCACGAGCAATCCAATCAACTATCATGTTGGCCACCCAAACATTCGGACCCGACAGTCACCCTGGGACTGACTCCCCTCAAAATTTGTGCAGAGGCCACTAGCCTCACCCGCTCAACTAACTGAGTAAATTGCACAAACAAGCCAAATAGACACCAAGTGCCCATCCCTGTCTTCCTTAGAAAATTGTGCAGTTTTCCCAGTCAGTCATTCCGACAGTCGACCAACTGTTCATCTCAGAAATTATGCAGTGTTCATTACCAGACCTTCCACTGACCATCAGTAAGCTTAGCCCAAAAATTGTGCAGAGATGATCAGGAGGCTTGCCTCCCAGCCTCAGTGTAGATTTCTTTGCCAATAACCCCTAGAAAAAGACTACTGGTTCCTCTAGGAATTGCACAGTTTCTACTGCCAAACTCCTGGGAAGCCAACTGGAAGTTCCCTCTTGTGCATTTTTAGCTTCCATTGATCTGAGAAGCCAACTAGTAGTTCTATATGGGAATTGTGCAGTTTTGGCTGCCATTCTACTAGGTAGTTCCCTAGAAAAACTATGTAATCCCTACTTGCTGACCCTTCATGTAGCCTGGCCCGTTCCTCTAGAAAATTGCGCAAATCTGGATGTCCAGCCCCACTGCCCATTCATTCTGAAAAATTTGCAGAGCATGCCTGCCTTGCCTTCATGCAGCCCGGTCTGTTACTCCTAAGATTTGCACAATTTTGCCTCTGAGTCGAGATAGACCTTGCAAACAGTCACCATCAACTCAAATTGCTTGTGTCCATCTCCTAGTGACTCTTACACAGTTTTCATTAGCAATTTCACGGAACCATCATCCCACATCATAGCCTTCTTACCTCTCCTGATCACCTTCATCCAAATGATCATATCTCATGGTAGGCTAGGAGGTTTGGATTTGATGTCATCTCATCATGAGTGACTGCAGGTACAGGTACACCAACAATATGAAAAGAGATGAATGGGATGAATGAAGGGAGAGCATGTAGAATGACAGGTTCACCAATGGACTAACGAACGAAGCATGCAAAGCGGACGAATGCGATGAACATGCACCTTCGCGAACAGACCAGCCTATAAACTCTTCCAACATGCAAGCATGGAACAACATGGTAAAGCTTCATCAAGCGAACCAAGGACCATTAATACTCCACGCACTTTGCTAAGCGGAGGTGAAGCTATGATACACCATGAATACATCCCTCATCCAGCAACACTGTAGCTCGACATGCACTCCAGCAGCAGCACGAATGTACCTACATTGTCATGTCAAGTCATGTTGAGTCACATCATGAGTCATGTCGCCCACATCTCCACCATGGGCTTGTTGTCAATCAATGTGATGTAACGTGGAAGTCCAAGAGACCCACTTGTTGAACAAAGAGTCATGTAAGTCAAATATTCATGGAAGTTAAATGGTCATAAGGGTAGTCGAACAACCACAAGGGTCAGTTTCACCCTTGGCTACAACTACCCGCTCATTTGTACATGAAAATGAATTTTCACATCAATTCCTCCTACATAGCCAAGAGAGTCTGTAATATTTTCTTTGAGGAGTAAGTAGTGGCTCCAACGCCTCGCTGACGAGGTTAGTGATGTATGGTGTAACAATGTGTCTTGGAACTTTCTCTTGATTTAGAAGCTTGTTAATAGGCCATCACATTTTCACACATGTATTGTGTTTGTTGTAAGACTGATCTTTAACACTTGTAATGCATGTTGCTTTAACCTATGTTCTACATCTGAACTTATTTATTTGTTGTAATGCATAATCTATTAATGGAAATGTGTTGTATATGTTGTTAATGTTGTCCCATCCGTGTCGACTGCTCTGCCAGACATCAGACAAACCTTTCACTTGAACCTTGCTGTAATAACCATTGCACTCATTGAGATTGGTTTATGAGTGTTGTACATGTTATCTTACCTTGTACATTGTGACTTCCACATCCAAGCGGACTGATCTGCTAGAAGCCGTGTACATCCTTTTGTTTTGTGTGTTCCTAGCTAAGTTTGGAATGATCCCTTTCAACTTGGAACTCACCTTCACCTTCTTCCCCTCACAGTGAAAGAACCATTGACACAAGTACACTTACACTCACCAGGCATGTGAACCTCACCTCTTGAAGACAAAGAAAACCACTATCTTGTGCTGACAAGGAAGAGTTGAGGCAAATCCTTAAGACAATGGCAATCGGGCCATCATACTAGATGGGACTCCCATAGCAAACAGTGTGAGGTCTAGTTGGGACTTCATATCGGGGTGATCCCCTGATGTTTGTGGATCCAACACCATCAACAAAACGCAATATCAATCCTCGGAGTCCACAATGGGGACTTTGACTAATATAATGATGACTCAAGCATGAACCCATGCTTTAAGAAATCATTTTATAGTAATAAAAATTCTTTTCTTTATTCTTTTGACAAGTACACTACATAATGACTCAAGTAAATTATTGAAGATTGGACATAGTTATTTTTTCAAAACTCCCTCTTGACTAGGGAGGTATTCATAATGTACAAATACAATGGAAGATCTCAAATTATATGAAAACACGAAGAAACCTTAGGCACTACAATGCCATGGACTAGATTCCTGACCAGGGAAATCTATCCAAATGGGACTAAGGTGGACTTAAGATTTCAGCCCCTCTAGCTACCATCGGGCTTACTTACTAACCACCAACCCAAACATACAGGTGTGTATCCAAAATAGAGCTCAATAAACAACACCACCTTTTCAAATTTGGGATTCTAGACATCAAGACAGAGTGTCAGCCTAATGTCTCCCCAAACACTGCTTCACTCGCAAAGCCTCAAAAAATCTCTTCCAATTCCTTATCATCAATATAATCACCAATATCTACCAAAGCCAATAGGTTCCTTAGATACTCAAACTTCTTATGTGGAAGAGTCTTTGTCAGAATGTCTACTACTTGTTCATCTGTTTAGACATACTCTAACTTTAGGATCCCATCCTGCACCAAGTTCTTAATAAAGTGGAACTTATTATTAATATCTTTCGTCCTCAAGTGAAACACGGGATCTCTAGACATCTTGATACAACTTTAATTATCACAATTAATCATAGTAGGACCCATAGACTTCTCAAATTTTTTTATTCAAAAGCTTCCTTAACCAAACAACCTCTTTTCCTACTTCACATGAAACCACATATTCTGCCTTGACACTACTCAATGCAACGAGATCTTGCTTCCTACTCATCCATGAGATCATATCAAATCCAAAACTAAATCATCCTTTGGTAGTGCTCCTTCTATCGGTCTCACTACCACCCCAATCAGAGTCTTTGAATCCAATTAGCTTCACTTCCTTACTATCATACTTTAGGGAGTGATGTATAGTGCCACAAAGATAGCTCAATATATGTTTGGAAACTATCTAGTGATCATGACGAGGCTCCAACTAAAATTGACTAAGAATGTTCACTGCAAAAATATATGTTTGGCCTAGTATTTACCAGATAAATCAAGGAACCCTCCAACTAAAGATATGAGGTAGGATCCACGAGACTAGAGTTGGATCTCCTCAACTTCTTAAGGTTGGTGATCATAGGAGTAACCATCAGCTTGGAGTCCATCATCCCAAATTTCTACAATTAACTTGATGATGTACTTTCCTTTCCCCAAATATATCTCCACAGGTCTCTGTCATACTTCTAAACCTAGGTAGTAATGCATCAATCCTAGATCCTTCATCTCAAATTCAGCTACCAACATCTTCTTCCATTCTTGAATTCTTCATGCTACACCAGTGATGAAACAATCATCCACATACAGTAGAATAATGATGGACTTATTATTCACGGCCTTGATATATATATTCATATCAATAGTACTCTTCATGAATCCAATCTTGAGGAGATATGCATCCATTCTTGTATACCATGCCCTTGGTGCTTATTTCAACCATATAGGACCTTCCTGAGTTTGAAAGCATGAGAGTCCCTGCTATTCACTTCAAATCCTTTAGGTTGTTTGATGTACACTTCCTCATCAATGGTACCATTTAGAAATGCGGTCTTAACATCCATTTGATGGATATTCCACCCCATTGTAGCATCCAGTGAAACAAACGATCTAATGGTAGTGTACCTTGCAGTAGGGGCACACGTTTCTTCATATTCAATGCCTTCCTTTTGAGAGAAACCCCTTGCAATGAAACTAGCTTTGTACTTGTATATACCTTCATCAACATCATGTTTGATCTTATAGATCCACTTTGATGTGGCAACCGATTTTTCACTAGGCCTAGGGATGATTTCCCAAACCCCACTCTTCATGATGGATTAATATTCTTATTGCATAGATTTGTTCCAAACCTCTTCATGCTCAGCTTCTTGGAATGTAGATGTTTCGGCTTCAATCAACTTTGTCATATATGCAGCATAATTAAAATACCTTTTCGGTTTCTTACTTTCCCTGGAGGACCCTTTCGTAGCTTCATGTCCTTCTGCATCTTCTAATGTAGCTTTCAACCAATTTGGCCTCTTCCTTATGGTTGGGATAGCCACCGATTGAATAGGCTCACTTGGTCCTTCTTCTTCATCATTTGCAGTAGAGTTCTCATGAACTTCATCTTCTTCAAATACGGGAGCTTCTTTGTCATTAGAATCAATAGGAATATCCTTCAATCTCTTGTAAGCTTGATTTTCATCAAATATGACATCCATGCTTACTTCAATGTATCTTCCCTCCTTTATGTTAATTCTATATGCCTTTGAGGAAATAATATAACCAATGAATATTCCCTTGATTCTTGTCGAGTCCAACTTCTTTCCCTTGTCTTTCGAAACATGGACATATCCTGGACTTCCAAATATGTGGAAATGATCCACACTCATCTTCTTTCCTGTGAATACTTATTCGAGTGTAGTATTATCAAGACACTTATGAGGATTTCTATTTTAAATGTATGCGACAGTCATCATTGCTTCACCCCATAAGAACTTTGGTAGATCTCGATCAAGGAGCATAATTCTAATGCCTTCTTCAATTGACCTAGTCTTTCTTTTGGCCAATCCATTTTGTTTGGGATAATAGGGAACAATGAGCTCCTTATTAATACCTATGTCTTTATAATATGCAATTAACTCTTTAGAGGTGTATTCTCCACCATTGTCAAACCTTAGAGTCTTTATTGTATTTTTGGTTAGGGTTTCCACCTCAGCCCTGAACTCCTTAAACTTATCAAATACTCCATCTTTAGCTTTAAGTAGGTAGAAGAAATGTCTTCCTCGAATGGTCATCAATGAATGTTACATAGTAGAGATGACCTCCAAGTGTTTTGTCAGACATGGGCCTGCATACATCAGAATGGATGAGATCTAATATATCTTTAGATCTAGATTCACTATGATGAAATGGATTTCTATTATGCTTCCCTAGAGAAGAACCCTTGCACACACCTTCATGGTCTAACATCATATCAGAAATACCATGAACCAATTAACTAAGAGTAGGGATGACCCTATAATGAACATGGTCATACCTTTGATGCCATAGTTCAATGGGACTCATTTCCATATGAACCAGAGTTTTAGGAGATAGAGTGATAACCTAGTAAAGACTTTCTTCACAAACTCCAATAACCCTAGCTTTGTCAATACTAAAGTTTTTTCCCCAAACCAATACTTTTCCGTCAACAAAAGCAATCCTTTCCCCTTTATCTTCTAAACAAGAAATAGAAAGTAAATTCTTTTTCAAACCTAGAACATAGAGAATGTTGTTGAGGCGCAACTTTGATCCATTGTCCAGCTTCAATGATGTATATGCTAGGCCTCTAACAGCATAGAATTTGTTGTCACCCAATTCCACTGCATGAGAGAATGACTCCTTTGATAATGTGTGTAGTTGTTTTTTCACCTGTCATGTATCTTGATGCTCCACTATTAATGATTCATACATTTTCATCAGTAAGAAAACCTATAAAGGCAGCCAAGAATCCTTGACCCTTGACTTCATTTAATAGGTAGTAGATGATCTTCGTGATCCATATTCTAGTAGAGTTGAAACCCAATCATATGTAGTTCACCATAGAGGGAGAATTCACGCCAACAAAGTGATCTTCGAGTTCTCTTGACCTTAGCTCTGATACCATGTTGGAAAATCAAGGATATTATATTAGGGTTTGACTCTTCTTTCTTGATAATTACTTGTGAGTGTGTTGCCTTCTTTTACTTCTTTATTATCTTATTTTTCATTAATCAATTATACATATATGAATATCACAACACAAGAGACACAAGATGTAGGCACATGCTAGGGAAAAACCACCGTTGAGAGGAAGACCCAGTCAAGATAATTCTTCCTTTCAATACTATTCTTTGAGACTATTTACCCTATACCCAAACCAGACTTTCCCTCCACACAATGTCATCCTCCAAGATCTTTGACCCCTTCCAGCAACTTCGACTAGGAAACAACTTCCGGCAAAAAGAAATCTTAGGAGACTTCAATCTCCCAACCCATACCACGAAACAAAGAGAGAAGCACCAAAATTTCGATTTTCGTCTTCTCTAGAGACTCCCCAAACTCCCACTTGTTTCATCCTCTCGACTACAGACTTCACACTTCTCCAGCTCTTCTTGAGATATCAAACTTGCTTGAGTGCGAGTGCTTCAAATGACTTTGACCTCATTCAATATATAGGCTTTTGGTGGGTCGAATCGGGGTCCTTAGGCTGACTTGATCTTCCTTAGGCCGACATGATGTGGAGGACACATAATTCATATTTGATTTGATACAAAAACTTTTTACATGATTCAAAAGCCCAAGAAGGGTCTCTTCATATATACAATGACTTTATAAACTCAATATTAATCCTAAGAGTCCTAATCGGGAATTTGACTAATATAATGATGATTTAAGCATGAAACCCATCCTTTAATAAGTTATTGCCACAATAATAAAAATTATTTTCTTTATTCTTTTGACAAGTATATTGCATAATAACTCAAGTACATTATTGAAGATTGAATATAGTTACTTTTTCCAACACTTTTAACAATGTTCTAGTGAATAAAACTTTGGTACCCTCCACTAGGAATTTCACTGCTTTCATTATTTAACACTTTACTTCATCAAATTCTTTATATAGATTTATTTTCCCTTCATAATATCATTTATTCTCTTCCAAATTAATATTGAAATGACACATATATATATTATTCTTACATTATCTTTATGAACCTTGTATTTTATTACAAATTGTACGGATAGTTGTTATAAATATATATAAATCATTATGAACAAAATTTGAATAAGTAATATATAGGTATATAATCCATATATATCACATTACTTTTGTAAATAGAACATTCTATTTATAAATACACAGTGTATATCAAATTATTTTTGTAATAAATTATTCTATTTATAAATAATATAAGCCAAACTACCACTTTTTGAATACCAATAAACTTGTATTATAATATAGTTCTTGTAATTATTATGTTGCTATATATTCCATATTATATAGTCTTTTTAATGTGTATATATCATAAATAGAGAAAACCATCTAAGAAGAAATTATATATATTATAAAAATACGCCATTGAAGGAAAACTAGGTGCGGTGGTTATTTGTTAACGTAGATAGACATGGAAAATTCAACCTATTTTCCTTTATCCATCTCGCCATAATCAGGACGAAAAACTACAAGACCAAAATCTCTATTTTCATGAGATTTGTTTGATCTGATCCGTCATTTTCATAGCCTTGATCTAGATATGTTCATTAAATGGATTGGTAAGAGATCTGATTATCTTCTAGACTTTATAATGTAATCAGATGCATCGTATTTCCGCCTTTGCTGTTGTAGAACCTGCTAACGCCAGAAAAGGATGAGCCAGGCCATATTTTTTCTCATTTGATTCAGTTGTATATTAGGGAGAAATGAATGAGGAGACATAAAGTTCGGGCTCAATTTCCGGTCAAACGGGGATGGAACTGAGAAATATGAAAAATGGGTTCTTTTCATAATCGACCCAATTAGCTGACTCACGAGGATTTTTGCAAATAGATGTACGATATCAGAGAAAATCATGATTCTTTTAGAGGCAATTTTTGTGTTGCGGCTAGTGATGCCCAAGTCATACTGTTAACTAACAAAATGACCAAACCCATTTTCCTTGATCCGATTTGGAGCCAATTTTCGACGAGGATCCTACAGATCAAATTAAATAAAAATTGTTATATCAATTCTGGGCTATATAAAAATTTGTATGTGATCTTAGTGCGTTTCCTTTGGGTTTTTATTTGTTTTAAATGTATGGATGCTCACTTTGGTTATATTTTGGGAAATTTGGAAAAGTAGGAATCAGCTGATCTTTGGTTCATTTAGAGGAGGGGAAAACATAATATATGATCTCATAGAACAATGGGTTGCAACTGATAAGAATGTAAATAGCAAGGAAAAAGAAAAGAAAGAGAAGGGGGATTTTCAGATCAGCAATTATCTAGTGGGTTTTTTTGACGGGGCAGCTCAAGGAGGAAGATGTGGGAGCGGTCTTTGTTTAAAGATATCAAAAGAATAAGAGTTCTGAGTACATTGGTATGGGAAAGAAAGAACAAGCATGAAGGCAAAAGTTGTTGCTCTTTGGGGCTTATTATGATTTATTAAGTTTTTGGATATCCCTCGAGTACAAAGTTTTGGGGATTCCAAATGTTTAATAGATCATGTAAATGGAAAGAACAATATCCAACAGGGCTCCCTTCAAGGCTGGATGAGACGGATAAAAAACATATGGAACTCCTTTCAGAAACCATCCATTCAGCACATTAACAGGACACATAACAAAACAACGGATGATTTATCGAAGAAGGGACTAATAGCCACAAAAGAAGAAATGTATATCATGATCAAAATGGGAGAAGACGAGACGGAAGTAGAAAGTCAAAAGCTGCTAGGATAGGACACCGAAGACTATATAAAAAAGGTAGAACTCCAATACAAAAAAAAAACCCTGTTTCTTTTTCTTTTTGTTTAAAATTTTGTACAAATTTTGGTTCAGCTACTATAAAGAAAACACATGAGGAATGCCAACTGTATACTGAATTACAGAATATGTAAAAGTCCTATGACATATCTAGAGCCTAGCGTCTCTTTGATAATTCTGTGATATATTTGTAGTTATGGTAGAGAAATCATAGTTCCACAATTGTTGCAAATCGTAATCTACAATTCAGTTGTATGTATGTAGAATATTTTCTACTCCATGTAATCATGTTGTGGATTTCATAGAGCTTATGAAGATGATTTGTCCTTCATAATTATGTATTGTTTTAACATAATATAAAATAGACAATTTTTTCTTACTAAAGAAAAAATAAATAAATAAATAAATAAAAATTAAAAGAAAAATGTATGGACAACGTTGGGAAAAAGGAGGTACTATTGGTATTGTTAATATAGATAGAGAATCGATATTGTTAAGATAGAGAAAGAGGGCTTTCTTGGAGGTCGAGAGCTGTTAGGGGGAATCCGAAGAGGGAAGTTTTGGAAAAAGAAATGCCAATTTATATAATGACTATGGATACATGTCAGTAGAAGTTTTGATTTGGTTGAATCCAATTGGATTTACATTTCATTGTTTCCGTGGTCATATGTGGTGCTTTCCTTGTCTTTTGTAGTGATTTAAGAGGGGAATTGTTGTTTTTTAATGGTTCAATTTTTTAAGAAAACAATCACTTTTATTGCATTCCTTTAACAAAGCTTCTTCGATTTATAGTTGTTCAAGAAGATCAATATCTTTCTTCAGTGATGTTTACCCTAATATTAATAATTGATTCTGACATTTAATTTATCTTAACTATTATGATTGGATACTTGCAGTTGTGATAACATAAAATGTCGATTTTAATATATGAGTCGAAGTTAATGTTGGAAATGTAATGGTATTTTCATTCTTATCATTACTTTAACAAAAATAGTTTATTGATTGTATTCATAAGCTAATGATTAATGTATAAATATTTAAAGAGATCATTTATAATTGTCTCTCTAGTTATTCTTGGCCAAGCAACAATAATTATTAAAAATTAGTTAGATTTTGCATTTATGTAAAATTTTAAAGATTGATTTTTGTTTGTCTATGAGAATAAGTAATATGTAGTTTTATGGTTACTTGTTTTATTAATTTGGAGAAGCAGTTTAATTTTCGCTTGTAGTCACAAGTAGAGATAGAATTATATCTTATTTTTAAATATCATTTATAAAATTAGTACATTTTCCAGTTGTGTCAGTTACATTAGTTTTTGGCCATCATTATTCTCTTGTATATATGTACATTTGTATAGTTTGTAGCATAAAATCATTAATAGTTTCATTTTTGTATTATAGTATTCAATTCCTAATTTTCTAATTTGATTAGGTAGCAAAATATTACGTTATAATTTTAATTTCTAAACGAAATATAAAAATTAGAATTACATATCATAGTTTCCTTCAAGATGAAACATATAGTGATTTTTCCTCAGTCATATCTGTTAACACCCAGGTTGTTCCCTATGACTCCCAAGGGAATACGGCCGGGGTAACCACTAACCAATCTTTGGATTACAGCTTCTAGCCCAGCGATAATCAAAGAGGGCTCTCTCTTTAAGGTTTGTCTCTGTTCTATGGAGATTTTAGGCTAGTTATGAAAAGAAAGTTTCTTTAGTTTTTTGTTTGGTTGGGAGGATGTTTTATGATAGTTTTGAAATGTTCTCTGCAGGGAAAATTAATCCATTGGGCAATGGAGTATGTGGTTGCTGGTTTCTTGAAATCCCGAGTTTGGTGCAGCTGGAATTACAGGGCCTTTTATATATTTCATGAAACAAACTTTAGATTGTGATAATGGAGTGTAAACAACCAGTGAAAAGCAGTTAAGAATTTTTCACTAAGCTGGGATGTGAGAAAGGGATGCATTCCTCAAGAGCAAACTTGAATTCCTGAAACAATAGATCACTGTGATGATATAGTGTGAAAGGTAGCAATTAAGAATTACACTTTCATTACCATAATTGAAGAAAAGACATTTATAATAGCTTAGATTGAGTTCAGGGTAATCTGTGATTAAGTCCTGGAACTATTCTTTTTCCTTGCTACTAACTATTAAAACATGGGAGACATGAATGATATATGAAAGATAACAAACATATAACAAAGAGTTACAAGAAAAACTTATTGAGTCATGAGATACGCAGGAATCCTACAACATTCAGCTATACACCAGCAAAACATCAAGAGACACAGAGCTTTGGAAATTCCATCATCCTTTGTATTAATTTCTCTGAAGATTTACAGTAGAAGAAGAGCAGAATAGATATCAAACGATTTCTTACATCCAATTTCCAACCCCTGCTAACAAATGCGAGGGGGAATATATAGAAGTCTATTACAAAATATCTCAGGCATTGAGTCATCTGAGAGGGAAAATATCTTCATTAACTCGTACAGAGATTGCAGATGAGAAGTTATTACAATCTTTAATGAACTTTAAAGGCTTTTAACTCCTGTCAGAACAATTTTTACCTTTGGAGCTCACGGAGTCGGTTGAGCGCTTTGGTGTAACTGCTGAATGACGTGTCTGTGCAGCTGTATCTTTCTGTAGCTTCTCGGCCCTATCACCTGTGACTGCTGATGCCGCTGTGGTGGCCGAATACTTGTGCTGAGTTGGCTCAGCCTCTTTCTGCATACCTGCTGATGTGTCTTTATCTTCCTGTGTATGAAAATTTAAATATTTTCAAAAAGCAAAATTACAATTACTGACTTTGATTTAACAGTAATCTTATCAAATCTTCCCACACATCTGGTGCAGGCAATTGATGTTTCAAAATTGACCCCATGGTCTCATCGGCCTCTGTATATTTATAAAAATGAGGAGGCTCATCAAACAAATGTGTGATCTCATTCATAATAAAAAACAGATTTTCTACCCTGTTAAAGAGGGTCTGCCCTGTTATTGGTCCTGTTTCTGTTGATGAACTTGCTGCCTCTGAAATCTGATTTAGTGCAAAAGTGTTTACTCTCTTGCCATATTTCTCATGTGAGAGTAACTTTCCTGATGGTTCCAGCAGGCTAGGCAGACCTCTCTTTTGCAATGCCATAAACCTGTTCTGAAATTTGTTGATGTCTGCTTGCATGTCCTGGACTCTTCGTTCCAGGGTCTGGATCAGGTTTCTCAATGTCAGGACCCTTTTTATTAGTGAGATAGTCTCTGTCCTGTTTCCAATTCCCATTTGGATGAGCTGGGAGCTTGTTCTGTAATTTAGCACATTTATCATTTTATTGGCAATCTCAGGCATACTGCCTAGAGATGCCCTTGCTCGTTGTATCTCTCTATGTGCTTTTCCAATGAGCGTTCTTTGCTCATGGATGGCCTCAATATATTCCCACTGATCTATGATAGATTGGCCAATATGGCCCCATATGACCCTCTTGAGTTCAGATGTGACTTTGTCTAATGTGAGCTCTTTTTCTAGATCAGTTATCCTTTTCTTGAGGGCCTTTACCTCCCTCTCTCTTTCAGCCAAATTCTGTTTGGATTAGTCATATTTTTCATTTATTTTTTCCAGTGTCCTTGGCTTGATTCAGCTCAAACATCTAAGACTCCAAAACTTGAATTTCATTCCTCAGCTTTTGCATATCAAGGATTTCAGCCTGCTCTGTTGTTGGTGCTGCCTGCTGTACCTGTTGGCTGGGAGGGGCAGTGGCTTGAGGGATTTCCTCAAGATTTATTGTTTCTAGAGGTGGCTGTGAGGTTTTCCCTGCCTCTTTTTGCTGTAATGCTGCCTGTAAGGTGGCCTATGATTACTGCAGCTTTTCCTGAGTTTGGATGAGCTCTTTGTATAGTGTCATTAGTAGAGCAGTTGCATCCTTTTCCTGCCTTTGCTGGGCAACCTCTTCTGTTTGTGGGTGAAGAGTTGCTGGGATTTTTAACATCTTTTTTAATGCTCCCATATCAGCATCCCTTAGCTTCAGGATTTCTTGCACAACCTTAACATCTTTAGGATCATGCCCAAGCTCTATTATAATTTCTTCCAGAGCTCTGATACTATTGTCCTTAGCTTGAGAGGAAGCCCTTTTCAACTCAAGCTGTGCAGCAGTGTTATTCAGTCTATTCTGCAGCCTGTAGTTTACTAGGGTCTTGTCTGCCAATGTGGCATAGACCATCTCACCCGTCTGTTTATGCAGCTCTATTTGATCCATTGGGTGGATGTCTTTTGACAGGACCTCCAGGTTGGTCCTGATGTAATCTGCAGCTGATTGTGGTTGCTGCACTGTTGGTGTAAAATGGCTCATGATCATCTTTCCTTCATGTGCATCAAATGCAGACATGAGCCTCTGCTAGTTGGCAGGAGCCATATTCAGTAGGTGATTGTAAAGTTGCAGCTTTAGTGGTTCATTTCTTCTCTTCATATCCTTAAGCTGCTGCTTAATCCTTTTTTCTCCTCCCCTCATTTGTCCTGAAGAACTCACCTCTCCTACTGCTGCCCTGTCTTGCTCTTGTTGTAAAGAGCTAGCTGAGGCCTCCATGCTGGGCAGGCCTGTTCCTGAACTCTGCCCCATTGGCATCTCTTCTTCAGAGAAGGGATTTAGTCTTTGCCTCTTCTCTGGTGATGCAGTAAGGGGCGTTTCCCTATCTCTTTTCCTGTTCACGTCCTCCCTTTGAGGGGTTTGGAGGACAGATGAGTCAATTCTTGAATCTTGCCTTGGGGGTGCCATTTGTGCTGGCTGCTGCTGGGTGGCCATTGGGGCCTCTGCTGTTTGTTCCCCCTGTACCTGTTGGTCCTTTTGCTGTTGTTCCTATTGGGGTGGCTGCAGCTGCCCCTGTTGTGCCTGTGGCTCTTCCATATCCTTCTCCTTGCCTTCGCTCTGAGCTTGGCCTGTGGTTTGTACTCCCTCTTGATCTACTGCAGATGATGAGGTAGCTGCTCCTGCTTGAGGCTTTGGCAGAGTGAATACCTGTGGAGGAGATTCCAAGTCAACCATTTTCAATAGATGCCTTCTAGCTCTTTCATTCAATTCTTCTTGAGTGACTGGTTCCTCCAGTATGCCCCTTCTCCATTTTGGTTGGTTGGAAAATCTTTCAATGTGGGGCAAGCTCACATGTTCATAGCTAGAGAGCTTGTATTTTAGCCTTCTTAAGGATATGGATTGATTAGGGTCATAGGGCTTCCAAGGGAAACTGGTTTTCAGGCCAAGGCATTCTAGCTTTCTATCAGCTTCTTTCCAGCCTTCCCTTTTGTTCAAGACAAGGTGGCCCAATTGATTTTTCACCTTTAGATGTGCCTTCTTGCCCTTGCCTGCAAAGTGTACCATATCAGCATTCCCAAATTGCCTAAAATATTCAAGGGTAAATAGTCTCATAGACACATACTTGGGCAATCTGTATGGGCGTAACTCACACCCATATATTCTGATTATGGTGTAGTGTTGGTAAAAGTACCAATCCCCTATGCTGTACACCTTGGATAACTGCAGGATCCTCTGCATCTCATCAGTCAGTCTTGGAGGA
>APFE030153011.1:70658-84428 GCA_000404065.3 Pinus taeda
AGTCCTCTGAGATTTGGTAGTCCAGGTTTGCCAAATCCTGCCACTCCAGCTCTCTCTGAGGGGCATTTAAGGGAGCAATATTGAGGGCAACTGGTGCAACTGGAGTCTCCATGGTCACTTGGATTTTGATTGGTAAATAAACTGCTGTTTCTTAGGCCGGAAGAGCACTGCCTGAGTGAAGAGGAAAATTGAAAAATGCAGGGTAATAGGGCAAGTCTGCAGCAATTGAAATACTGTATTAGTCCCTTGAGAAGGCAAATATTAGCCTTTAACAGACCTTTCTCGACAATTGAGTGCAGGTTCTGGGTTTTAGTTCACGACTGCGCGAACGAAGAATGCAGGTTTTCAATGAAAATTCAATCTAAATGGCTTGGCTAGTGAATTTCGACTGTTAAATTTTCAAGAGGGAGCTGGGTACAGGTAATTTTCCAGTGAATTTAAGCGTTTTCTGTGCTCAAAGTGATTTTTGTATTTACAGAGAAAAAACCAGGTTTCAGAGAAGTTTGCACGGACAAATACCTGGTAAATTGATGGCCTGGGTCGGAAAAGCAGTTGGGTAGGCGCGCTGGAGATCTCCTGGTTGTTTCAAGCAGGTTGGTGAAGTTTTGGTCGTAAAATGCATGCAGAGGGCGCAACAATGTTTTTTGCAAAAAGTGCAAAAAACGCGCAAAATTTGACAAAATATGGCTTTTTCGGGTCATTGGCGCCTTTTTTAAATGACGTCAGCATGACGTCAGCAGGTGGGTCAGGGTGGGGTGACGTGGCGACATGTGAGTGGTCCACGGGGGTGGTGAGATGGTGGCCAGGTGGACCAGTGGTGGGCGGGGCGCGCGGCCCTGGCACTGACGTAGGCGGTGAGGGGGCGCTGACGTTGGCAGACAGGTGGCGCAATATCGGACCACCTCCTATACGGCGAGGAATCTGTCAGAGGAGGCTCCGATGGAATTTGGAAGCGACGCGTGGACCCCGCGTGACATCAGCGTCTGACAGATATCGAACGATATCTATCGGACGTCGGGGCCGCTCCGAAATTCGCATCGATCGTTGGATTAAAAGAACTCGATCAGACGGTTATTGGGCCATGGATCTGCACGGAGGATACGGTCATCGGGCGGGGATTAAAATAATAATTTTCATGAAACTTGCGCCCGGCGGGACCCTTCGAAATATTAAAGAATTTGATGGTTTTGCAATGTATTTCTTTGTTAAATCATATATAACCGTAAACTTTGGGAAAAGGGTGGAAACTATGTTTTATGAATGATTTATTCGCAAAATCGCTCAGGGTATCAAAAACTTAGGATAAGTGGGTTTTTAATGAAATTTTCATACAAAAGCGGAAATGAGTCTCGACCTTAGGATAAGGCGGGGAAAGTGGGTTTTTTGCGTATATTTTGCTTTTGAGCGGGTATAAGGGTGCAAAAAGGGTTTTTTCAAGGGTTTTTAGGCAAAGTGAAGGGTTGAATGGGCCCATGAGTTCTGGGGAGATAAGAGGTTAGGTTTGGGTTCTTGAGCTAACTAGATGTTAATTCAATTCCCTAGTAGTGAAACATATGGCTATAATACCAAGGAGGGGATACTTATAGAATGCTTAGGGTTTATACACCATGGTGTTATAGTAGTAGGGAAAGGGTAACATAGGGAGTTAAATAATACAAGTTAGAGGTCAATCTGGAGGGGGAGGATGAATGAAGAGTGATATTACTAAGTTTTCTTGAAAACAACTTGGTTTAAAGAGTAGATCAAAATGAAAAGAACTTTGCACAAGAAATGTGGCTTTTAAAGGCAATAAGGACCAACATAACCTTGAACTCTTTGATAAACACAACTGGTGTAGGGATGTTAGTAATGAGTGTAAAACAAGGAAAAAAGGAAGTTAGACATGCTCCATTTTGTTGTTTTCCTTATCTTGACCAGCAAGATTCAGTTTGAAAGGAATACCACTTCTGCAACCCCATCTACCTACCCATCTACTTGCCTAGCATTTTTTGTTTCTTCTTGGAGGGTGCACTTGGACTTGCAGACCCTTTTGTGCCTTTTCTTTTCCATTGGCCTTTTTCTTTTGATTGCCTATCTAGCACTATCCTTATTGCTTCCAAGGCCCCATATTAAGCAGTTGGGAACCTTAGTTTCTCTGCCTAACTACTGATCTGCCAAGATTAAACAATTTGGACAGACTTCTTTCTCTATTCTACAACAGAAAATTGAAACATGGCATGATCCAGATTATACTGTTGGACCATCCATCCAAATTTAATGGACATGAAGGCATGTACACACCTTGCCTTTTCCTTGAAAATATGGGATCTTTGAATCAACAAAGTAGAGCATATTTGGCATTTGAACTTGCCAATCATGAAATATGAAACCTATTGGTATAGGTATCCAACAATATCAAGTTTAGATTGCTTACTTTTAAATGATCATTAACTTGTATTTGTAATTTAACCATAGATTAATACATATTAGTTTGTATTAGTATATGATAATCTGAGTTTAGATTAGGATTAGTTTTCTTGGATTTACTCTGTAAGAAGAAAGGATCTAAGGAGACAGATCTTATAAACCCAATGGGGGTGACTACTCCAAATGGCTTGGGCTATTGAAGAGCCTCGGTATGGGTCACATCCTCCTTGTTGACTAGGGTGCATAAAACCAACGTCGACAAAATGATGTTAGAAGGAGTGCCTAAGGGAAATTAATAATTAAATTATGTATTCCCCGGCATCTAGTAATTCCATATTTAATTTTGTTTCTTTCATTGTCATTATAACTGACAAGCTGGCCTCGTAGAGTCTTACTTTTTGAATGTTTTTAATTTCTCATGGCTCATTTCCCAACTTCAGTTTTAGAGCATGATTTTAGTTCAGGTTTGCCTACTAGGAGCATTTCTAAAAGGATCGTCAACCACTCATTAAAGCCAAGATTTAATGGTGAGGATTCCTTTTTTTACTCTTTTATATCTTCATCATTTTCTATTTAAAGCAACATCTTTTGGATATTTTATTGATGATGAGTTATGCAGGTTTTTTACTCTTACTTTCCAGGGGAGAATTAGAAATTGGTTCAAAGTGTTGCCAACTAAATCAATTTCTTCATTGAACCAATTAGTTGATTTTTTTCTTAATTCTCATCAAGATTATGATTATGATTCATTGTGTTCTAGAATTAATAGTTTATCTATGTATGAAAATGAATCATTGGAAGAGTTTTCTTCTAGATTTTGTGTACTTTGTTGTAGATTTCAATTATAGTATTTACCCCATAGGCACAAGCTAAACTTAGGGTTTCTTAATCTTGTTCTTTCTAGTAATAAACAAAATAATGAAAAGAAAATATATTTTGACCCAATGGTTACTCCTGATCTTGTCTCAAAATCTTCAGTGTCAATTGGTGAATCCCAAATCCCTTCATAGTCACTTATAAAGGTAATTGATCTTCCACTTTCTAAACAATCTCAAATTAATTTATATTATAAGTGTCAATTGGAAATTATTCTTGAAAATCCTTTGGATGTAGGTTGTTAAGAGGAAAACTCAGCAAAGGGAAACCTTGTTAAAACTTTGGACTCAACTAGTGGTCATGTCAATGATATTTATCCATTAGAAGTTGATCTTGAATGAGTTCTTATAATTCTAGCAGAAGATACATCTATCAACCAAATCTTAACTAATAATTTTATTGAACATGTTTTACTTCATACAAATCACATGTACTGCGGTAGTCATTATTTTATCCATCCTGATTTGTTTATGAATTTTGATACATGCAATAGTGATTCATTTGATCTTCATTCTCAAACTTCTATTGGTTCATATTTAACTATAGAGGAAAACCATCCAAATCAACAAAATGAGCCTAATGAGGTTTCATTAGATCTTGTCCATAAAAATGAGGTTGAAAATGATTTACATGAGTCTCTTGCATATCCATTTGTCCATGTCAATGAATCTAATAGATGTTATGATGTGCATGAGAGGCAAGTTCATTATGATGATTATGATGATGATTTTCTTGATGATGACATAAAAAATCCTAAGCATAAGCCTAAACTCTCAATTTCATATTGTTTTAATGGTAACATCTCATCTCTTAATTATTTATTAGTAAGGGGATTAATAAGTGGTTCATATTTGATTCTAAGTATCTCTCCTATTGGTTTGGGTCAATCTATGTCTAATGAATAATCTTGTTCTTATCATAATAAATCATTTTATTTTGAAAATGATAGTCGATCAAATATTATTACTAATTTCCATCATAATATGAGTCATCAAATTTATACATTAATTAACTATGGTTTAAAAATATTGGCCAATCTTGTCATTTCATCTCAAATTGTTGGATATGGGTTCAATAAGGATTATCAAGAAAATGGGACACTCTTTCAATTTAAAACCGTCACACTTTCTCATTCTCTTGATGTCATTTTGGATGGACCCTGATTATAATACCAAGATTCTTTTACAATATTCTATTCATCATGATCAATAACCTTTTGCATCTTTGAATTATTTCAGGTGATTTGATGCTAAAGTTTGTACTTATCAGGATATGATTGGAGATTGGTTTCAGAAATCTTATCGAGAAAGTTCCTAGAAAATGGTAAGATCACACTTACCTTGTTTCTTAAAGAAGAATTTCTAGGCAAGCATGATTTCTTTAGTTTTTATTTTAGGACACTCCAATTTAATTTACTAATTGAGTATCGCTTTGTCATTGCAGGGTTGGAGTTGATTCGATGGTTACAATGGAAATATGACTTTACCTGATGTTGTAATCATTGGGCAGTTTAGGGTAGGTTTAGAGGTAATTAGTCTTTGTTTGATTATTTATTCTTTATTTTTTAATAATGTAGGTATGAAAAACATCAGCTGGAGATGAGCCATTGTCACAACACTATTAGGGGAGTTTACTTAACCTTGTTTCTTTTGTTATTTGTATTATTAATTTAATTTTTATTCTTAGATTAGAAAACAAGAATACATTAGTGAAATAATAATTCATAAACGTTTCTTTAGTTCTCATGGTTGTCTTCTGTTTTGAGATTTCTTGCACATTTTTATTTAGCATTTCATTTTAAGTTTTCTCTAATCAGAGGTCAAATCATAAAATAACCTAGCACAATATTTAATCAAACTTTTAAAAGTCAAGCACATAGTTATACCATTAAAACATTAAAGGCGTAAAATATATAAGTTTTCTAAATATTTCTTATCCTTAGTCCTATCATTCTTGACTTATGATTTGATTATAATATTTTTGAATTTTCATTTGTTAACATGTTTCCATGATTTTGGTTTCTTTGTTTGATTTGAAATTGTTTTCTTGGTTCTTCCCCACTTGGCTCGAATGGTGGTAGATATTAACACTTTTGGGTTCTCCTTGGCATGACTATTGGGAAATGTTTATCTTTGTCATGCATAAATGAAATATTATCTTTGAGGAAATATTTTCTCTAAAGATGTTTTTCATGTGTTGACACTCAACCCTCCTAATAAGTTAAGTTATTTTTTTTGTAAACTTATTGTTGGACTATACTTAATACTTGTCTTAATATTTCCACCATTATTCGAAAACTTTGTCTTAAACCCCAAGAGAAATATCTTCACTTGATAAGTTTAAGAGTCTTTGGGTATTAAGACTGATCAATAAGGGTTAACCATTGAAAACTTTTTACACCATCCCTTGCTCTTAAGAGAAGATTTGCATCCCCATTTATTAAGTAATCAATTAACTGTTAATCATAATAAGAGTTACATTTTAACATAAATTTATTAACTCAGGGATATGAGGTCTCATTACAAGGAAACTATCATGATCATGAGTCCTAAGAAAAGTGACATTACCGCTACTGGTAACCAAGCCAGTGTAATGACTTTCGGTTGCAAACTTGAAAGACAAGAGGTCTCATCACGAGTCAGCTTGTTCATTGTTCTTAGTTCTTATGAATGGTACTGTCATCATATGGTTACCAATTTAGGACATTGACCCTTAGTTTATTTCTAAGGAAAACTCATAAGTAAAAAGTAAATATTCACAATGATTTTGAACCCATATCTAATAGATGGGATAAAGGCATTTCATGGGATTAAAAGGAATCCTTGTCGAGGTTATAGACGCTTGTTGGTAGCAGTGGTCATTCCTATGGTATTAAATTTAATTTAACTATGATTTACATGGTTTCCTTGTCTTTTCCTAAACTCATTATCGATAAAGTTCACCAACTGCACTTATGGGTTTATATTATATCCTGCTTTTGAATTGTGGTAGAAATGATTTCGGCATATTGAACATTTCCAACTTTTGTTCATATAGATCAGAGACGAAAACTTTTGGGTTACTTGAGTGGTAGCATTTCACAACATCTTATCTTTATTCCTTGATTTTTATAAGTTTCAGATCGCTCAACCAAGGGTCACTTGTCCACCCATTCAGTTGCCATTTGTTGGCCCGCCAACAACACTCCTACATCTTCACTCAAAACAATGGGGCCCATTACAATTTTTTTTAAATTTCCCCTTTTACAATCATTATAATCATTACAATCATTATATTGTATATTATATAATCATTTTAATGTGTGTCGTAAACAAAGAAAACCAACTAAAAAAATTATATATATATATATTAGATTATATATTTTTGATATATTGGATAAGAAAAGTACTAAATAACGTTATAAATCAAACTAGAAAGCAAGAAAATATATAGAGTTGTCTATAATGCGACTTTTGGAGATCGGTGACGAAACCGGCGGAAGATGAGGTTATCTTGATTTTAGCAGTTAAAATGGTTTTTTAACTGCATATTTGGATTCAGCGCCCTGGAAAACCCCTGGGAGCCATTGATTGTGCAAAAACTAGCTATCAAACTTGGGATTCCAATGAATCGCTGCCGGATTTTGACCGGAAAAATCCGCCGGAAAAGCTTTCAAAAAGTCGCGTTATAGACTACTGCAAATATATATAAAAGAACCCAGGGGTAATTAAAATAATGAATATTTTAATGGGCATTTAAGATTTGAATGTCATCTGTTTTATTTCCTGTGTGTTTTTATTTGTTTATAAATGTATGGATAATGCTGGGAGAAAGGAGGTACAATTGGTACTGTTGGTATAGACAGAGAATCGATATTGGTAGGATATAGGAAGAGTGCTTTCTTACAGGTCGAGGGTTGTTAGCGGGAATTCGGGGAGGGGAAATTTGGAATTAGAAATGCTGGTTTATATAATGACGGTGGACACATGTTAATAGAAGTTAGCAGTTCTGATTTTGTTGAATCCAATTGGTTTTAAATTTCGTTGCTTCCATATGTGGTATTTTCTTTATCTTTTGCATTGAATCTCTTCAATGAGAATTGTTGTTTGTTTATGATTATATTTTTAAAGAAAATAATTACTTTTATTGCATTTTTTTGACAGAGTATTTATTGCATTTTTTTGACAGAGTATTTCTTCGATTTATAGTTATTTAAAGAGATCAATATCTTTCTTTAGTGATATTTAACCTAACTGTAGTAATTGATCTTCACATTTGAATTTATCTTACCTATAGTGATTGGATTCCAGCAAAATGTCATTTTTAGTTTGAGTTGAAATTAATGTTGGAACTATAATTGTCTTTTCATTCTTACCATTAATTTAACCAAACAAATTTATTGATTATATTCCTAAGCTTATGATTAAGGTATAAATTTTTAAAATATCATTTATATTTGTCCCTCTACGATTAGTTTTGGCCCAGTGACAACAATTACCAAAACTTAGTTAGATCTTGCATTTATGTAAAAATTTAAAGAAAACATAGTTGATCTATGTTTGTCTACGAGAATAAGTAATCTATAATTTTATGGTCACTTATTCTTTTATTTTTTATATCAAGAATTAGTTTAATTTTTGCTTGTAGTTATAGTAGAGATAGAATTAGATCTCATTTTTAAATATCATTCGTAAATTAGTACATTTTCCACTTGTGCTAGTTACATTAGTTAGTGGCCATCATTACTCTCTTGTATATATGCACATTTGTATAGTTTGTAGTATAGAATCATTAATAATTTCATTTTTCTATTATTGTATACAATTTCTAGTTCTCTAATTTGATTATGTAGAAGAATTATTATGTTCTATTTTTAATTTCTAGACGAAATATACAAATTAGAATTACATATCATAGTTTTCTTTAAGATGAAACATATTGTTCTTTTCCTTTAATATTCATATCAAGTTTAGGCTGTTTACTTTTGAATGCTCATTAATTTGTAGCTGTAATTTAACCATAGATTAATACATATTATAATATATTAGTATAGGATAACCGTAGTTTAAATTAGGATTAGCTTTTCATGGATTTGCTCCTTCATAAGAAGAAAGGATCCAAGGCTAATGAAGCCTATAAACCCATCAAGGGTGACTATGTTGGACATTGGATAAACCAATGCTCCTCTTTGTTTCATGACATGGACTAACAGCCTCTCGTGGATCCTGGTCTCTGGCGATGATCATTGACTAACACCTATGGGTTTGCTCTAATAGCAATCGTGATTCCCAAAAAATGGTATCAGAGCATAGGTCACGGGTTCGATACACACCCAGGTCGCATTGGGGGTAAGATTGTTGGACATTGGATAAACCAATGCTCCCCTGTGTTTCGTAACATGGATAAACCGCCTCTTGTGGATCCTTATCTCTGGTGACATGATCGTTGACTAACACCTATGGGTTTTGTTTTAACGACAATTATGATTCCCAACAACCTCCAAATGACTTAAGCTATAGGAGAGCTTCGGTTTGGGTCACATCCTCCTTGTTGATTAGGGTGGATAAAACCCACGTCAACACGTTGGAAGTTAGAATTGATCATGTATTTATCTTGATATTTTGTCTCACATGTCGTTGGCATGAATTATGTGCTATATTATTTGGATGAAAATGAAGTTAATGTTTAGGTATTAGGGTGTTATTAATTTGAATGGGAATAATCTACTTTTAGTTAATAGGTGACAAAGGGTTGGCGTTGCAGTAGGTCTAATTGCTCAATGTATTGTGTGATGAGATAACAATCAATATAGCATGGAGGAGGACTTAGTTTGGCCTTGAATATAGTGTTTTAGCCTTGGTGGAAGAATCAATGCTGGAAGATGGGAAGGATACTCAGAATACTTGGTGAAATTTGGTTTTTTTATTTCCATTATGTGTGTTTGCAGCCATGACGCCAGTTTATGACATTCGCTGATGGAGAAAACTTAACATCTATCTTTCCTTCTGATTCATATTTCTTCTCTCATTCAGCCTTCTATGAGTAATTTTGGATGACGTTAAGTGAACCCATTAGTGACTCTTTACTTTCTTAAATCAATGTTTGGGCACCTATATTGAAAAACCCATCGAGGAAATGACAATACTTATTGCTGTGTTGTCATGATAACACAATATATTTGTATTTTGCAGTGAGTTTTCTATTAGGCAATGTAGTTAGGCAGCTCAGATGGCTCTAGGTTTATTTATAGGCCTTTTATCTAATTTTCATAGGGAAACGCTATTGGAAATTAAGAAGTCATTTTGTGACACTAAAAATGAGTTGTACAATTGGATTGATGCTCCCTCAAATCACCATTGCTCCTAGAGCGGTGTAACATGTGGCAAAGTCACCTTCGATGTGGTTTCACTGTATTTTTCCTTTTAGTTTTCATTATAAGTCATGTTATAAGATGAGGCCAATACATAATGCTATAACATTAGAAATAAGAATGTTGGTACTGGGAATTTAGTCTTTATTATTTATACACCAATTTGTTTTGAATTTGGATTCAAGCTTTGCTTCATGTGTTTTTATTTTCTTGGGTTTGTGCCATGTAGGAATCTTTCTCAACTAAATCTTAGGGAGTCATTAACAATATGAAAGTCTAGAATCGATGTATGTGAAACCAAAGGTCTAATGTATATTTGTATTTAAGTTGTTAAGGTTGTTAATTAAGTTGATTATTATAATGCAGATTAAATGGAGTAGGTTTGTAATAGCCCTGGTGAAAATTCCATGTAAAAATATATAAGATCACGGTTGATGGGACACATATTCCACGCTGAATGTTAGGCAAGACATCCTAGGGGTGTTCATTTGGTTGTTTATGGCTAAGGAAATTGGCAAAGGCAATGGATAAGGATTTGGAAAGGCATGAGGCATTTATTTCCATTTTATTTATGAAAATAACAGAAATTAGGAGAAAAGGAAGGTGAAAGGTCACAGGGTTCATGTGAGGAGGAAATTGAAGGAAAATGATGGAAAATGAAGAAAATGGAGGCCTCATTGATAAAAAGGCTTTTGAGGATCAGTTGGCAAGCTTTATTAGTTTACTTTTGGATCTCTCTCATTATTCTCTCTTTCACTCTTGGACACTTAAGAGTTTCCTTGGAGCACTTTGGCATTAGAGCAAGAAAGGCAAAGAAGGCAAGAGGAAGTAAAGATCATGTAGGGAAAGGAAGAATCAAGCTGCTACAACATAATGCATTACAAGTATCGATTTGCATGTGTATTTTCCTTGCTAGATTTACATGCATGGGATTGCATGTGTTTATTTTCTACCATCGCATGGGTTTTTCCAGGCGTGACAGTATTTTTAGCCTAACCTTGCCATTTCCTGATAGATTTGGTGAGATGGGTTCTCTCATTCGACTTATGTGGGATGGCCAGACTGGATTCAAAGCTAAGTGGGGTGGATCTCTAAATTGACAAACACATGGTCTGAGTGGTCCCTGAACCAGACTGAGGATCACGAAGCCACTGGCCTAGTAACCCCTTAACCAGACTGTGGGTTATGGTATAGCCAAATTGTGTGCCTCAGTTGGCCTAGGAATCCTTGTCGGTGAATGGCAAGATATACAATAAATCCATGAGGTGGATTATATCTCCATTGGGACTAGTGATCCTAGGATGGAATGCACAGTAAAGCTTGGAGACTATGTCTTAGTGTAGGGCATAGTGATCCCTGGATCGTACTGTGGATGCATGGTAAATCCTAAGAGACTAGGAGGCACTAAAATTTCTCATGGTGTAGGTGGAGAAATCCGGTGGCATCCATGTTGATTGGTGTTTTGGATGTGTTCTATGTCTCCCACATTCATGCTTGGAATATGGCATGAGGGTGATTGGTTGAAGAGAGACTTGGTTTAGGCAATCTATGGTCCAATGGAATGTGGTAGTCCCATCTCCGATTGGTTCATTACATTCATTAATGAGAAATTCGTTCCCTTTGTTTTCATGTGTAAACATATTAATGTGTATGTGGATTTTGATGGTTGATATTTTTATGGTATTTATGATCCTATTATGTTTGTTATATGAATATTTTATGACGGAAACTATGCATGCCTCCCAGCATGTTTTTACTTGTATATGAATAGATAATGTGTCTATGGCCTAATAGGTGATAATGAAGCAAATGACACGAGGGAACAATGATTCATAGAAATTCTCAGATAAGTATGAGATCCCTACACTTAGTTCTGTTGTTTCCACCTATAGGTAACATGTTGATGATATGTTTGATGAAATGCCTTCCTTGGCTAGTGGGGGTCTGATTATGGCATTGTTCATCTTGTTGTGTTTGCATCATTGTTTCCCTATAGTTTTACTGATTTCAAGCTATCACTCCATTCTGGGTAGTGTCCTGGGCTCTCGGCCTGAAAAAGTGGCTTAAATCTCGGGGTCACTGGCACAAAACTGGAAATTTTGGTCTCTGGTCATTGATAGGCAAGGTTGTGAGAGCGACTTTAGGTTGTTTGTCTCTCCCTTTCCCATAACATGAGAGCGACCTTGGCCTAAGAGATCCAAAACCATAGTGGGACTAAGGGATAGGCTGTCTGAGTGGTTGGCATGTCTTGTGAGGACTTTGTTGCTAATGTTGGATGACTATGTGTGATGTTCCATCGATTCCACTTCCTTAAGGTCACATAGGAGGTTGAATATGATCATAGTAGCCTTTCATCTCATGTTTTCCACGGTTGGCATGGTTACTTGGGTATATGTGGGAGGAGGGTGTTATAGAGTCGTATCAAAGCATGGTTCAACTCTCAGACTCGATGGGCAGCGTGTGTTAGTCATGGATGCATGTCAATTGCATGTGCGTCTCTTACACTTGCATTCCATGTGTTTGTTGCATTGCATACTGTTGATCATGGTTGTAGTAAGGTTGTCATGAGGAACTTGATGTTGATTTTGTGGAATGCATCGTCATGAGTATGTGATGGGTTACATATTGTTATATGTCACTTACATGTTGTTGTATGTCGCTTGATTACATCCTTGTATGTCATGTTGGATTCTTATATGTTTGATTACATGTATCAGTCTTGTAGGTTGGTTAGAAGTATTGATTGCTTATGCTCGACTACATGCATTCATGCGTATGTGTAGTTGATTATGCATTGCTTATGCATGTTAATGATTGCATGTGGTAATGCGTACAATGTAGTAATGGTTTTTTTCATGTATGAAGTCATGGTTTGTGAAGTTGGTATGGTCATGCATTGATGACTGGACTCTAGCTAGAAGGATGTGTATATGCTTTTGTGCTCATGTGTTATGTGTCTATATGCCATTGTCATGCATGAATGGTATTTGTTATAATTATGCATGAATAGTAGGTAAAACATGCCTTGTGAAGTCATGGTATGCAATTTAGGTCATCATGGTGCTATTGGTATGTTATGATGCTAATGTGTTGAATGAGCTAAAGCAGGAGATGTAGATCATCAAACTAAGGTTGCAACATTGGACCTCGAGGCAAGAGCATGTTATCATACAGGTGTGTACATTGGGCGTTTAGGTATGTAAGTTAAGGATTGTTATATACTTTAGGTTTATATATCTGATCTTGTCTATAGGGTTGCATGAAGAAATGATCTTGTTTAAGATAATTGTACTAATACATATGTATCGAGACAATTGATATGTACTTGCGTGTAAGTAGGTGATAGTTGTCTAATGACCATGAGTTGACTATGCATTATGACATGATTTTTAGTCTTGCTAAATGTTGATTTCAAATTGACAGATATGATTGTCTTGATATTTGGAACATGTGGTTGAGCAGTTGCAGGAAACACGCTTGGTATTATCATGACAAGGTAATATATGATGTGTTTATATAACTAAGCCTCAATTGCAAGAAGGTAAAAAGGTAAAAGAAAGGAATTGGGAAAGAATTGCTTGGGCTATGTTTGGAAACCCTAATTCCAAATGAATGAGTTCTTTTCCTACAGGAAGTCTTCTTAACCTTAATCTTTTTTGACATTATGTAGATACATGCTATATTCATGAACATGTACTTGATAGGTATATTAGCTTGTCTTTATTTACAGATGAATTTGTCAAGGGGGCTGGAGTCCCTTGAGAGATGTCATGGACGTGTTCATCTACAAGGAAACGTGCTTGGCATGACAAGATAAGATATATGGTGTATTGCTATGTTTATTTATGCCCAAATAGTTATGTCTTTATGGGTGTATGATGCAAGGGATTACATGGCAAAGAGACTACCATGTCAAGATAAGATATCTGGTGTATTTCTATGTTTATTTATGCCCAAATAGTTATGTGTTTATGTGTGTATGATGCAAGGGATTGCATGGCAAAGCGACTACAATGAAACCATGAAGAAGGTTCAGGATGAGCTTTCCTTTGGAATCACTATTAAACATGGGGATTGAGTCATGGTGTCTATTGTTAGTCTTGTGCTTTGGGTCTTTTGTGATTGTTATGCTTGATTTG
>APFE030153018.1:0-18084 GCA_000404065.3 Pinus taeda
AACATGGGATTTAGTGATTTTTGTTTTGATTTCTTCAAAATATTGCTTGGTTGTGAGTGTCCACTTGATTTCGTTGTTTTTTTTCAACATGTTGTTAATTACCCTAAAAATTTCGACAAAGTTTGGAATGAACCTCCACAAAAATTTAGTCTTCCTAAGAATGAATGAACCTCCTTTTTACTTCTAGGTAACTCAAGTTTCTTTGTTACTTCAACTCTTTCTATATCAATTTTAATTCCATTCTTAGATATCATATTTCCCGAAATCTTAGCCTCATTTATAGAAAAATGTGCTTTTTTGGGGTTCAATTAAATACAAAAATTTCAGCATTTCAAAAACACTTATCCAAGACAATTTAGATGCTCTAAATCAGCCACTGAGTATACTATGATATCATCTAAATATATTACCACAAACTTATTCCTCTCGTCTACAAAGGTTATGTCCATGGCCCTCTTAAATGTAGCTCCTGTGTTTATTAATCCAAAAGGAATTTTAGAATACATGAATGTTCCCCATGGTGTAGTGAAGGTTGTATTTTCTTGGTCTTTAGGATGCACCAATATATGATTGTACCTTGAGAAACCATCAAGCATTGAAATCCTCTTAGATCCAACAACACTTTGCAAAATGTGCTCCATCTTTGGCAACATGTAATTATCTTTTAATGACACATTGTTTAGATTTATGAAATTTACACACAATCAAATCTCCCCATTCTTTTTCCTTACTTGTAGAAGAATATCAACCCACTTTGAAAATATCAGAGAAATTATAATCTTAGCATTCAACAACTTTTCACCTCTTTATCTATTAATGGTAATAGTTTAGGATTTATTCTTCTTAGTTTTCACTTGAAAGACTTTTCATTTTATTTTAAGGGTATAGTATGTTGAATTATACTTTTGTCATATACTCTTAACTATTCATTCTTCCATGAAAATACATCATAAAACTCTTTCAATAAAGCAATATATTGTTCCCTATGCTCCTCCATTAAATAATTTGAAATTTTAACAACCTTTGGTTCCTTTTATGTGCCTAGATTGCCATCCTGTGATTCATTACTACCAGGATTCATTTTTGGTTTGAAAACGACATCATTGTTGTCAAATAATTTCTCCAGAGGCATTAACCCACTAGGAAAGGCTCAACCTTTTTTAAATCTTTGACATTTCCTTCCTTTCTAATATCATCACCTTTCTTTGAGGCATCTGTCTTTAATTCCACTATTTTCTTAGGCTCTTCTACTTTCTTAGGCTCAGTCTGTTTCTGCTCAATGGTAAGTTTCCCTGAAGGAGGCTTAGCAGCAACCACATTTCTACCTCAAAGGTTATACTGCCTTTGGAAATAAGAAACAACATTATTATACCCCTGCTAATATACTTATGAATCAAACATCAATTAATTACCATCTCTTTCTTATGAACATTCAAAAGATCTATCATGCTCTTCTTTTGTTAAAAATACCTATGTCTCTTCATCATCAAAACAATTTATTTGTTGTTGTTCTGTCTCTTCATTATCATCTTCATCAACAAAATTTTCAAGAAATGGAGCTCAGATTGTTTGTTGATCTTCTGGATTCTTCTGGTGAGGCTGAGGTCCAGGTGGCCTTATAAAATTGGGATTTCTCACTTGAAATTGAGGCTCACTCTAGGAGGGTTCAACTTATTGACCAATTTATCCATTGTCTTTAACATAACATCAAATTTAGTGTCTGATGAATAAGATGGTTCCTCCTTAAATACTACTCGTCTCTCAGTCTTCATATTTTCTTTTTTTGCCAACAATTTTTCTTCCACTCCTATAGCATTGTTTTGTATATCCTCCAAAGTAGTAGGATTCCTCTCTTTGAGTCGATAGGCTAGCTCAACATCAAAACCATCAGGATAGTGAAGCAAGGATAAATTAGGGGGGCTTAATATCAGCGATTGAATTGTAAAGCCTATTGAACCTTGCTGAAAGCTCCTTTACTGTCTCCCCTAGGTTTACTTACAGATTCTCATATTCAACCAATATTTGTAGAGGGTTTTTCTTTACCTCCCACATAGTAAGGGAGAGTTGTTCAAATTATTGAAAATTAGCAATGCATGCTACTGGTAAAGTTCTGAACCATTTCTTAACCTCCCTTGAGAGACTTTGTGGAAAAATTATTAACTTAACATCTTCATGATCTACCTCCTCTAGATCATGAAATCATTCAATTTTTCCACATGTTGTTGAGTTGTAAGTGGTCATGTAACATAAAATTGAAGTAAACGTTGTCCATAATTTGAGGGAAGGTCATGTAGTGGAGCTTGAAGATTGATAGGGGCATATCTAGTAGCCATAGTTGTGTGACATGAGGTTGAACCAACACTAGGAACCTGTAATGCAGATGGCAGAAGAAGAGAAATTGTTGTTATACCAGTTGATGGAATGAGTGTAATGGATCTAATAAGAATAGTTGGAACAAAACAATGTGGAATGTATAATGGTGGTGAAACAGTTGAAGAAGAAAATGATGGAACATGATGTTGAAATGTGGGAGATTTAGAAACAACTGTTTGAATTTGATGAACCAAATGCTCTAATTTACGAAATTATAACCAAATTTCTTTATCCTCTTCTAAAACACTTACTCCTTGAACAATACTAGGAATATAAGGTTTTAGATTTGTTTCATCAAGGACTGTTTCTATCAAGCTAGACTCTGATTTTGAACTCAACAAACTATGCTCAAATTTTAGGTCAAATTTAATGCATTCAATATATTTTATATATTTAGATAGAGATAAATATTTTCTAAAATAGCAGTACCTATTTCTTTTGCAAACTTCCTTTTTCTAAAGAGCTTTCTCAGGCTTGTTAGGTTTTCCGGTAGATTAGGATCTAGATGGACCCTTGTATGGATCCTTCTATATGCCAAAATTTCTAATGAAATGAACTCAAACTTTATATTTTGGATTCGCAAGAGCAAATATAGAAGTCAATGATTTTATCTAACCTTATATTCACCCTCAAAAAGTAGATCTGGTTTTCAACATAGTTCTGGGAAAAATGAACCTTTCGTTCCCTTGTATGGTTTCCAAGATGTTATCATTCAGAAATATCTTGTTGGATGTGGTAAAGGAAGTCCTAAGGAGACCTTTTCAAACCAATATTGTATATTGAAGGTTATCCCCTTCAATCTAGAGAGGGCTCTCTCTGACAACCTAATCACCAAGCTTAACTGGTTGTGCTTTCAAATAATGGCTAGATATCCAATAGGGTTTTTGGATTTTGAGTGTGGGCGTTGGGTAGGGTTGAAGAAATATCAACTATTGGGAAATGGAGTCAAATTTGAGTGTTTATAAAGATAACCAGTGACTGATAAAATGCTCCAGGAAAGAAAGGCAAGGCAAATTATTTTTATTAGTGAATATTATCGTTGCAGTATGAAAGTGGAGAAAAATATTGACATTCTATCACATTTGAAGCTTCTAGCAATATATGAATTTCAAATGTAATTTTAGAGGAAAATTTTGAGTATTTAACTTTATGAAATGGATCATCGAACAAAGGATGCGTTCTACAACATTTACTTCCAGTTTAAATACTTAGAAGATTTACACATAAATGAACAACTTAGAAAGGAATCACATACACATGAGAAAGGGGACAAACTTCAAAACATCATCGTCATGAATCTCTAGTATGAAAGTACTATGTACTTATACACTTTAAGTAATTAACACTCATAAAAATATTACGAAACAAAGCAATATTTTCTTTTCAAAAACTTGAAAATCCAACCCTTCTTCCTTATTTTTCATTCATTATATGAAAAAATACATAAATCTGAGATCCACAAAATTTTGGAAACTATTAATTAAAATGATCATGAAGATCCAAAATAAATGGATTTGAAAAACATATTCACCCATCTTTATTCTGATCCCCAGGTCGAATTTGATGAGGTGGCCTTCAACAGTTGACTTGGCATTTTTATAGGAAACAAAATTTTGAAAAAGCTGGCAAATTTCTAAAAAATAGGCTTCGAAGATGCATCTTGGTCTCCCAAACTGTGATAGTTGTGTAAAAACTTAAACATCCTTTTTTTTTTTAAGTCAGCCCCTTCCCCACAAAAACTTCTTTCCAATTTGGAAAATTCATCTTCATCTTCTTGAAAACTGCACCCAAAGTAGATGACTAAAACAGAAAACTAAGCTACAAATATTCCTTCATATCCTTCAAACCATGCTATATGGATAAAAAATTATAGAGGCTTATTTAATGTGGTATGTCACCAACAAAAACCTCTTTTGTGTTTTACAAATTCATCTCCATATGTTCTGAAATTGCATTTTAAGATAGTGACAAAAGCAGGAAAATAACATAATTACAAAATTGGAAAAATAAGCCTCAACGATGCCTCTATAATTCCAAACCATGATGTCTGGGTAAAATCAGAAAGATTTTTCTTTTTTTTTAAAATTATCAATGTTCCCAACAAAAACCTCTTTTTGTTTTTTAAAATTTATCACCACCTATTTGAAATATGTGTTAGAACATAGTGGCTAAAACAAGAAAATTGTTGGAAACTGTCATTTTAGGGCAAATTGTTGTTTTAGGGTTTAATTTAAAATCCCTCTCTTAGGCTCGAAAACTCTACCAAATGTCATTTCAAGGTTTAATAAGGGTAAATATTCTTGAAAAATGGTTTGGGTGCTTGAAAATTAGTTTGGAAACTCATATTTTCAAAATTTTGTAGCGCACTACAAAATATTTTTGTAGCGCTAGTTGTAGGCATTCGATAGGCTCCAATTTGCTGCAAAACTTAGGGAAATATTAGATATAAATTAAATAAAATATTTTCAAATATTTCTAAGCTTGATGTCACCTTTCCATAAAAAATAATTCATATGCCATTACATAACCCCTTGCACAATGAACTGATAATCATAACCTTTGGACCTTTAGGAAAGTTACAAACTTGTTGCTAACATGTTATTTATGTGCAAGTTGCAACTTTAATTGTTGTGCCGAGAGGCGCTCTACAACCTAGTATGGGGACAATGTTGTAATGGTGTAAACGTTTGTTTGTAAACATTTACTTTTGAGCTCAATTAACATAAATAAAAACAATAAGAAAATACAATGTGATGTCGGTTGTAACAAAACACAATATATATAAATATACAAACAAATCACACAAATCACTCATCTATACTCTTATTTTCTTATTAAGATGGATGCAAAATCTACAACCCGGTATGGAGGATATGTGGTATTGTCCAAAAATAAGTGTAAACATTCAAATGTTGGCTTAATATATGAGATATGTAGTGTCCATAAAATAATGGATCAAATAAACTACTACTACTAATAATAAGAAAACATGATATAATAGTAAATTGTAAAAAGTAATAAAAATAATAAATCAATTAAACTTAATTTGTTATTATTGTAATTGTGTTTTTATTGATAAAATTACAAACAAAATTTTCATAGTAAAAAATCCTAAACACATTCACATTAAAATAAACTTAAACAATAATGATTAAAATGATGAAAACTTGACTAAACTGGGCGGGCGGGGGTTGACGGGGGGGTGAATCAGCTTATTATATTTATGGACATTAAATTATTTTCTTCAATCTCACTAATGAAACCATTACATGAGTAGCTTAGAAAATGATGATCAACAAATTGAATATGTGAACAACAATTAATAAGCAAACTAAAACATCATATCAACTCATAATAATAACACATATTGACACGAGATATATGTGGAAACCCATAAAGGGAGAAAACCACGATTTTATTATTGTTGTGATGTAAAGGCAAGCTCCTACTCCTTATTACATCTGATTTTTTGTAGGCCCCAACCTACAACAAGCTACTACCTCAATTTTCTACAAGTTGCAACATGCAAGGAATCTCCAACTGCCATATGTTTTCTGTAGGTGAAAAACCATAGGAGGCTCCTACCTCAACCAGATCCTACTGGATATTTATCAAGTCTCAACTTGAAAAGAGACTACCATCCCCTGATACTACCATCCCAAAGGACCGCATATCTTGTAAATCAATGTTGGAGTTTGGGTGTAGATGGTGTAAAGAATGCCCTCATAATGTATTTCTTTCTTTGATGTCAAGCTGATGAGACTGCCAATGTATGAATCTATTATTGTGCTGGTGGAAGAACCGCCATTACCACTCCCACTACTGCTACTACTGCTCAGCTCCCCCTATTCTATGCCAATTTTAGATCCAGTTTTTTGGTGCTGAGATGAACATCAACAATAAGCATCATCTGAATGCCTCTCTCCTTCTGAGACAAATCCCCATCTTCTGTGCCATTTTAAGATCACATTTTTTGGTGCTGAGATGAGCATCAACAACAAGCATCATATAAATGTTTGCCTCCTTCTGAGACAAACCCCAAGTCTTCTATGCCATTTTCAGATCGCAGTTTTTGGTGCCAAGAAAAGCCCTTCGTTTTCTATGCCATTCTTTTGCGTCATCTTGTGCACTAATGATATTATTGTTTTCTCTAATTTTCTCTTAGATCCAACTTAGACCTAATTCTTATATATCTTCCACACCAATTTTAAGTTTACAGTCTCCTCATCTCTCCAAACAACCAAGATCAAGAGCTCCACTTCTTCGACTACTGATAATAACAGTGCACCTCTTATTTCTGGACTTTTCATATCATGCATGCATACAAGGGTCATCATAGAATTGATCCCTAAGAATGTAGTCATGGGCCTCTTTGCTTTGAAAGGGAAGCAAGCATACCATCAAGGTCTTAGGTGCATGCATGCCTAACACAAAAACTCTATTAGTCAGTTGTTGCTTCACCACTCTACCCCAAACATGTGGAATCGAGGCTTTAGAAGATCTTTAGAACCACTTGCCAATATAAACATTGAGCTCAGCAGTGATATAATTACTTAGAAGATGTTGCTAATATGGAGTTGATAATATTATAGATGCACCATAATTTATTTATTTTTCAGCATGAAAGGAGACTTGAGATAAATCAACCTTTTGACTTCACAGGGACGATAAAACTTCAACGATGTGCAGATGTTTGCCATTCTTCAGTTGTAATGCTCCTTTGGAGTATATAATGTTGTGATAGTGGGTGTTGTATAAAAAATGAATGTTTTCATAAAAAAAAACACTCTTCATCCCACGCCATAGTATAATGCATCTGCTCCATAATATCAATGCCAATATATCCCCTCATTTGTAATATATCAACCATGTAATAAATCAATGCTTCCATGATCTCCAACACATTCTCCAAGATTCGAACGTTGATACCAATGCTCTCCACCATAATGAAAGTTGTATTCATACATTTCTTTAGATATGTAGCTCAATGCATGTTCTGGAGTGGTTTTGGATATTTACCATTGTTGTGATGTTATATTAATGATAGATGCAAATCCATGGCTGATATATTTTGCCAATCGTTATGATATATGATATAAATATTATCATCAAGGGTTCAGTTGGTTTGCGTTTCGGTGCTATTTATACCACGGTGACGGTGATTTGCAGTGGGAGAAGAAGAGAAGATGGAGACTCAGAAGGATCAATATTTTCTCAATTCTTTAACATGGATGTGGCAAATTGTAGTCATAATCGGTGGTATTGCATAAGGGTCAGTCTTCGCCTCGATGCTAGGTAGGTTGAGCTATCTTGTCATTTTCTTAATGTTTTTCCAAAATTAGAATGTCGTTTCTATATTTATTCATATAACTCTAAATTTAGAGTTAGAATATTGGTAGAGCTAGTTCAACAATGTGTCTTTCCTCCTGTTCATTTGGAAAATTTTGAGGGAAAATAAATGGAGTCTTCAAAAGTGTATATTCATTTTCTGATATTGAAATGATATCACTTTGATCATTGAAAAAAGACTCCCACCAAACTGAATCAGCTACATCAAAGTACTCATATGTATCTCTAATACATCTTTTTATCTCTTCCAGGAATTCAGAATAATTTATCTCTCTTTTATGCCTTCGTGCATTATGGAGTTCAAAAACTGATTGTAATAATAATATCTTTGATGCAAATATTAGATAATCTGGAATGAGCTTCAAAAATGCTAAACTTGATGACGACCCCCATTCTGCAACGGTTGAATACTTCTTGCCCCATATAAGTGTTTTGTCATCAATTTTTTTGATATGAAATTGATGTTGGAAGCTAATTTCATTAAGTTTTTCAATGCATTTCTCCTCACCATGCAATCCCAGAATAAACCTTAGCATGTCAATAGTTTCTTCCAGCACATGAAAAACAGGCTCTAGAATGTATGATTTCTTAATACATTCAATTAATGATGGCAGGCTCCCAACATTATTCCTCCTAAATGTTACTAAAAAACGACTAAACATCTTATCAATATGGTCATGAGTTTACCCAACAAGAAGGAAACCAACCTCTACCTTTTTAAAAATTCCCAGTTGAGAAAACATGTTTAGATATCCAAAAAGAACTTGATTTTTGTTTTCACGGCTTGTGTTGTCCAATTGCAGATACAAAACTTCAGGAAGAATACCAGACCAATGAGAAAGCACATCATGGATTATAGTTATGGTAAGATTTTCATCATTATGAATATTTGGAGCCGTGAAGTAAACCCTTGGCAACATCTTCCCATTAAAGACGATACAACCAACCAAGTGAAACTGCATAAAAGTTTCTTCATGTAAATTGTTGAGTGTGCAAATAAAATATGGCAGAAGTGTTTTCTTTTGTTCCATACCATCAATTATCAAATCCAAATATTTATTTGGATTACATAACACTTTTTTCGATGCTTATACAATTTTTGTCTTTCACTTGTTTGTTGATTACGATGCTCTTGAAGTGCTTTGAGAATAGAATATGCACATAAAATAAAAGAAAGCTATTAATAAATATATTTTCATAGATGATAGCTATCCAACTTTTAAAAGTAATGTTTTGAATGCACACCTCTTTCTTCCCCTTGACATTTATCCCTTTTGGATTTAAGAGAAGCACATGTACTACAAACGACCATCCTTCTCTTCTTAGGAATATGAACATTGTTGACTTCGTTCTTCCATATCCTTGTAAAATATGAGAATGTAATAAAATTACCATCTCCTTCAACACCTTCTTCATATTCTCTTTATAAGTTGTATATTTCTTGTCTTGAGAAATTATCTGGAATATCTATTGTGTATTTATTTGGCATACACTCTCCAAGCTTTGAAAAGAAGTCTTTCATCCATGACATTGTAGTAATTGTTGATGGTCCACCCTCTCTTCTATAACGTACTTCTGAATAATATGTAGGCTATTTTTCCAGTCTTTCTTGGATTCTTGAAAAACGAAAATTACCAATTGAACGCAACATTTTGAAAGTGTTTCTACAAATCAATACATTCCCAATATGATACTCATAACCTACCAGTGTAGATTGCATTCAACCCACTAAAAACAAATTTTGCATGATTTTATTTATTGACAAATATTTCTTCCTTTGATCCAAAGCAAACTTGAAATCCATATGTTTCAAGCAATCCTTTGGAAAACATTCACTTGAAATCAGATCACCAATAGAACTTCTACTTGTGAGCTATTCTATCCTAACCCTTATACAACTGGAATATTATGGATTGATATGAAAAGGTCTACTCCTACTCCTAGATACAATATTTTCTTGCAACGTGTCCCTCATTTCATTATTCTTTACAGAATCAATTTCATCATCATTAGGAGGAATATTATATTGATGAACATAGTTAAAAAATTCATCACCATCGTTGCTTGGAAAATATTCATTACCATCCTCACTTGAAGGAAATTCTTCACTACCAACATCTGCACTTTTGAAATTGTGATCAGATGAAATTCTTCACCATCTTTATCCCTACTTTTTAAAACCTCCCTTGGAGGATTCAATTTGCCATCAGCATGACCACCTTTGAAACAGTCACTTAGAGAAAATGCATTATTCACAGCTATGCCTCTAAAATTATCAGTTGCAAAAAAGTGTCTTGGATTTTCACTGCCAGGAAAACGTGTCTTAGATTTCCTGGTTGTATATAAAATGAGAATCAACTTGCAAGACTTCAAATCTCTCTTCAACCATGTGTCCTTCTATGTGACTCACATAAGTTAGGCTTTCCTAGTTAGTATGCTCAACATGAACCAAAAATTCAGATTCTTGTACTTCCACATTCTCAGCATTTAGAGATGCAATATTTGAAGCTTGAAGATGAGCTTCTAGGTCATGAACTTCTAGCACACCTAATCTAGATTGAGAAGGAAAATATTCCAAGTTCTCCATAATTGGGCTTCCTTCTTCGAACCCAATAGAGGATCCCTTTTTTTCAGCTCCAGAGTATTTAACATGTGATAAAATCTCAAACTGTTGAGTTTCCGCATTTTATGTTTGTTGTGTTAATGATAAATTGTCAAGTATATCTTCAACTTGAATGTTTGAGGGAATTTGAATCACATATTAGTGTTGTTTAATGTAATTCCCACCATTAATTGACAGTTCTAAGTCTTTTTCCAGATACTTTAGATCTCGAAGCTGACTTTCATACGTGCATTCATTTGTGGGTGCTACCTGCTTGATGATTAGTTTCTCCTCATCATGAATTTTCATTTCTTCAATTTCAATTCTGGAGTACTTAAAAATTGTATCCTCATCCATGGGTACCGAAACCAATTACTCAATGGTAGTTTCATCTGCTTCCTCTTCGTCCTCTATATTTGTTCTCTCATTCATATGACAACCATATTTCACAGAATTAGTATCCTCAACAGGTTTTTTAGGTTTATTTTCATATTAATTACACTGACGTGGCAGTGTCTTCTACATGAGAAATTTTCTTATCTTGAGGAGTAAGGCCCTTGCACTCTTTCTTTGCTAGAACCTTTTGGTTAGCCCCATTAATTTTAGACTAGCTTCCTCTCATTGAAGGCTTCTTAATATCTCTTCTTATAATAGTTCTACATGAAGACATGGCCTTCTAGTGACTTTCTTTTACATTTAGTTTTTCTTGTGGAGGATACTCAATGTCAACACTCTCTTGGTCTCCACATATTTTTCGAGATTTAGAGACTCCTACCTTTCTCTATAAATCTTGATTAAGCGTAGTTTACTTCACATTAGTGTCAGACCGAGATTGCATTTTCTTCTCATTGGATGATTTATCTATGTTGTCCTTCTTATGACCCTCACTCTTAGGTGCCCCTTGCTTTCGACAAGTTCTTCTTGTTTCAATTTTTGGGCCATGTATTTTCCTCTATGAGTTTTTATGATGAGCCATCTTTTCCATCCCATCTAGCTTGAATGCTTCATAGTCCTCACTACAGTCTTTGACATCTTCCTCATCGGATTTAGTTTTGTCCTATTCAACATTGAAGTCTACCTCCAACTCCTTTTTCCAATTGAGTTTGTCCTCATGATATTGCCACTCCTCCTATGACTTTCTCACTATTACTTATTTAATTGTTTCCTCTGAATGTATATGCATTTGTTTTGTTAACGTTTTAAGATCTCACGATGTCCATTATCTTCTCACATTTTATGGGCTTCTCTCCCCCTAGGATGTTTCTTCTCTTCTAATATTGACTGGATGAACACCTTGCTACTTAGAGCAGCTCCCCCTAAAACCATGATGCTTGCACTGTGTCATTGAAGTAACAGGTTGTTCCTTTCTCTTCTTCTTCCACACTTTTGTAGACTGATTTCTCTTGTTTGCATTTATTTCATAGTTTTCTCTTCGTGAAGTCGCTTCCATCTTTTGTCTAGTTCTCTTTAGAATATATGGAAGCTTACAATCCTTGGCTTTGCGGCCAAAATTATTACACACAAAATATATTGTGTGGCCAATAAATATAGAAAAGGATGTGTTTCTATTTGCATTCATGCTTTTCTTCATATACACTTTGCATTCAAACACTTTATGTCCAAATTCATGACACATATAACAATAACCATAGAAAGAATTTATGTACCTGGTTGTTGATGTTATCCTATGTTTGCTTACTGGATATTACCTTCTTGTTTGTTGCATGTTTTGCTGAATAGTCTTGATCTTCTCGTTCTTATAATCTACTACCACATGGCCATGTTCATGGCAAGAAAAAAACGTGATGTTTTTCCCAGGAGCAAATAATCTCCTTTGAGATCTTTCGAACTTGTTCAACTCATTTTCAAGAGAGAATGATCTTCTTGTAGTGAACCCTTTCTTTATCTCATTCATTGAGTTTTGATATTGCTTCTTGTTTTTTCTTTCTTTACAACACAAGCTGTGTTAGACTCTTCGTCTGTAGGTTCTTTTAGAGTTGCTTCATTATCATATGTAATGGTTGCCTTTGCTGAGTTCTTCATGGAGGCAAGTCCTCTTCTAGCTTCTTACACAACCTATTCTTTTCTTCTAACTTACTTTTAGTTGAATCAACTTTAGCTTCTAATCGTTTACACTGTAGGTCTCTCTCCTTGAATTTACTGCTCATCACTTCTTCTAGTCTCCTTGCTTCTTCAAGTTGTGTCTTGAGGTAGAAAATTTCCTTCTTTTACTCATGCTCTTTCTCATCACATATATGCACCAGTTTCTTGAAATCTTTGTTTTTGTTCTTCAATCTTTTTATACTAGCCAATGATAAGTCAAGCCTAGCTTGATTTTCATATGTTTTTTCTTCATGAGAGTCAAGCATATTCACACAAGTAGAAGTTTCATTTATCTAAACACTTTCCTTTTGACAAAGACTTTTCTTCTTCCTCTTTCCCCTTTCATTTTCTGCATTGTTTCTACTAATCTCTCTTTCATGCATGAACTCCAATCTTTCCCAAATTTCTTTTGCAGATTTTAAGTCTATTATTGTACTAAGATCTTTATTATGAATATTGTTATATATAACACATTTTTCCTTAACATTCCATTTTTTTTCTTGCACAAAGGAAGATTCTTTACAGTAGCCTTCACATACAATCTTCCATACACTAGGTTCATAAGCTATCAGTTCGGTTTTAACCTTATCTCCCCATTCATGAAAGTTTGATGTACTAAGAACATGTACAATTTGACAGTCCATGACTCAACTAGAACTACCTTCAAGCTGTTAGGTGTACACTGAAGGAACTGGTGCTAATACCAATTGATGAAAAATTGACTAAAATGAGAGGGGGGAGGTGAATCAATTTAGTATATTCATGGACATTAAATTATTTTATTCAATCTCACTAATGAAACCATTACATGAGAAACTTATCAAATGATGACCAATAGATTGAATATGTGAACAAGAATTAATAAGAAAACTAAAACATCATAACACATAATAATAACACATATTGACACAAAATATATGTGGAAACCCATAAAGCGATAAAATCACAATTTTATTATTGTTGTGATGCAGAGGAAAGCTCCTACTCCTTATTACATTTGATTTTTTGTAGGCCCCAACCCACAGGAGGCTGCTACCTCAATTTTATGTAAGTTGCAACAAGGAAGCTTGAACTCCCATATGTTTTATGGAGGCTACACCCTATAGGAGGCTCCTACCTCAACCAAATCCAACTAGATATTTATCAAGCCTCAACTTGAAAGGAGACTACCATCCCCTACTACAAACAAGAATAACAATGTGTTGGTTTACCTTGTTATTAATTCTCAATATTTCCATCTTCATTTCTGCATCTTCTTCTCATCAAATTTGCTTCACATCAGCTTCATAAGTTCCAGTTAACTAATGCATAATAGTTCAATCAACTCTCTAACATCCTTCCATTCTCTAACGTCTCAATGCCTTCCAAAATCACATCTTTTATAAAGATAGTTTGCTGGCTATTTGTATACCACATAGGAATATTAAGTGAATAGGATTGACTCTTTGCCTTCCACTCATTCGTTTCCAAACTCTTCATATCTTGAATATTAGAACACAAAAATAAATAATCCATCCAATATTAATTTTATCCACATGCAATCATTAAATGCATCAACCTAATGCGAACATCAAATACCAATATTTATCATTAATGCATCACATAAATCTTTGCCTTTGCCTTGGAGTCTTGCCTTTGCATCACAACAGTTTAACTCAATCAACAATTTTAGATCACAACAATTTATTCAATATAGAAATCTCTGCAACATTATCCAAGCACATCAAAACTCCTTTGTGTTGCTCCCTCTCTTGTTGGTCTTGTGCTGCTCCTTTGACTTATTTTACTGCTCCCCGCTCCTTGCCTTACTACCTCTTCGCTGCTCCTTTTCCATCACATCATTGCTTCATTGGTGACTCTTCACTGCACTTTTGCTTTCTTTGCCTTATTGCTGCTGCTACATACTTTTCTGCTCTCATTGCTCCTTTGCCATCAATGACAATAATGCCAACATAATATTCATAAACATGATGTTTTGGAATGTATAATTAATAAAAATTAAAAACTTAATAAATTTAATAAATAAACATATAATTAAAACTAAAAATATCTCTAAATATAGAAATGTGAAATATACTTAATGTAATATAAATAGTAGCTATAAATTAAGATCCGATTAATAATATAAATTAAAATAGTGAGTCATATTTATAACCATTATATTTCAAAATTTCATATTTAAATCTAATTAATAAACATATAAAATTTTGATATTTATTTTTTTTTTTCAAATTTATAGATTTATCTATAAATATAATCAATATTATGCCAATTATATTAAAAATACATTATAAAAATTATAAAACACCTCAAAGAAAAATGTAGCATATATATGTAACTATATGCATTATCAAGATTTTAGTAAAATTATAAATAAGAATAATTTTATATAGAAAGATGTGAAATTTATCTAGAAAATAAATAATATTATTAAGAACTAGCATAGATACATATTAACTTTGGATCTACTAAGTGTAGAGAGGAATTGAGTTTCTGAAGGTGCAAACCTTTCCTAGAATTTTGCAATAAAATGAGGTTTTCATGTTGAGAGATTTGATCCCTCTTGGTGCTTGGTAGATTTAGAGTTAAGATTGATCTATGTTGGTTTATGTGCAATGTTGTTTATCACTTAGAGATATTTTAGGATTTGGGTAATGTAGAATCCCCTATATTCTAATAAATCCATTTCACATGTCTACATGTGAAGTTATAATGTTCATCAAAATTATTATCAAAATACAAATCATAGTTATAGATCTTTTCCTTAAAACATGGAGATTATAACTCTAGAAATTATATCTCATACATAGTGAAACTCATAAATTTGAAATTGGACATATCTTCACCTCTCACCATATTACTCTTATAAAATATAAACAAATTACAAAAGCCACAACTAACTTCTAAACGAAATGGTCTTTTCCATTTGAATTCTTTGATACAATTTCAAACAAGATTGTTTTTTTTATTGTTTAGAATACCTTTTTGAATGCATATATAGATTCAACACCTTCAAAACCTTTAGGGCACTCGTATTCTACAGGTTAAACCACTTAAACTCAAGTCTTTAAAAATATCTACTAAGTTCTGATTAATATTAACTAGAAAAATACCCTAAAAACATAACTTCATCTATTAATTAAACTACACTATCATAAAATATCACCATAATAATTATTACCACATCCTATAATATTTAAAACATCTAACCATTAACCATTAATATTGAAAAAACAACATATTAATCACATTTTAACCAAATAACAAAAAAAATACCTATATTATCACGTCAACTCATTAAACATTTAAATTACATTTAAAAAATGATAATAAAAAAATTCCTAAACAATTGAAATATAAAACATAACATAGCTAATATTCCATACCTCTTTTACTTAATCATAAACCTTATTGGCCACAAAACAGTTCATAAATATTTTTAATATAATTATTCTCCACAATAATGGGTACTTTAATTTTTACACACCACTCAGTTTTTTCTTCTGTTATTTAAAAACAAAAAAATTACACACCATTAACATCATATTCATGGCCTTGGTATAATTGTCATCGAGTGATACATTCAACGGAGTATTGACCGCCCATGATATTAGTGGATCTTCGCCATGGAATTTCCTTGAATTCCCCTTCACATTGTCATATTTGCTGCAAAGAAAGTTTTTTTGGTTGATATACTCTGTTTAGTTTTTTTTGGTTGATCAACTATTAGTTAAATAGTTTGCTTTGAACAAAACAATCTGCACTTTTCTTCATGGTTTAAGATTAGATATTAAGTTTGATCATTTTTTAGTAAATTTATTTCAAATATGATTGCTTCTTTTTTATTTTATCATAATTATATTGTACATTCGAATATTTATTAAATGTTGTTACTTACGATCAAAGTATTCTGGATTTTGTTTTATATGATGATTAATATAAATTAAATGGTCGGAAATAGGTTCGTAGCCATTTAACAAACAAAAATAACGAAATGTAACATGACAAGATCTTGATAGGGAAATTATGTTAAATGTTATCCCTTCTAGATAAAAATGTTATTAATATAAAATAAATAGATAAATAATTACAAATTTGAATGATAAATTCAATTAATAATTTAAAATTTCAAAAATTTCAAAATGTCCACCATGTATTCTCCCAAAAATTATAACCAAAATCTTAACCTTAAAACACACATACATTTATCAATCAGATGATTTGGACAATTTTATGTTATGCAAAAGCTCTATGGCTACACCCTTGCAGCTCTTACATATATATATATATATAGGTCTGGAATGATGGGAAAACCTAAAACATTTTCGTGGTATACAACTCGCTTCTCTTTTTATTTAATCGAAAAATGGATAAAGTAAGGTGAAGAGTGGTTTGGTTAGCCATTTACATTATGTAACGTCTTTTCAATCCTCTAGCATTCAAAGTTATTACTAGCATTTGCAGCCAAGCATGCAAAGGAAACGCCGTAAGGCACAGTATGTGTAAGAATATTGAAACGTGAATAGTCTTTAGCAGTTTTTTTTGTGAAAGGAAGGGGCGTTGTTGACCCATTGACAATGAAATGGGCGCGAGGATATAAACTATCAAAATGGTATTGATCTTGAAACATCCCTTTTACAAGTTTCAAATGGAAAACACAAATAGGTGCGAGGGCTCAAAATATCAAAATGGTATGTGATGCTGAAACATCCTTTTTTAAGTGTGAATTGGAAAATACAAATAGTGTATTGTAACATCCTTTTTCCAAGTTTGAAATGAAAAACACAAATAGTTGTGAGGACACAAGCCATGAAATGGTAATTGATGTTGAAACATCATTTTTTAAAGTTTGAAATGGAAAATACAAACAGTGAATTGTAACCAGATAGGTCCAAGAAGGAACACAATAGCGTAAAGAAGATTGTGCTTGTCATTTCATATTTGAAGTTGTAGGAAAACATGGTGGAGGAAGCGAAGATATGAAGAAGCATCAATGGACCTGCGAAATGTATGTTTTGTTAGAATTAGGAATATGTAAACCAGTTGCGGAAATGTATCAGTAATGCTTTGCAGGCTAGTTGTGTCAAAATGAAGTTGGAAATAATGGAAATGAAGTTACCTTTGCTATGGGGATCCATATATTGTTAGTGGAAAATGCATGGTGAATAATGTCATGCTGAAGACCACTTGGAGGTTAATGCGCAGCTGGAATTGCATTTTTTTTTTTGCTTGCCAGGCTAATTGTCATTGTGGAGGTAGGTTATTTCTGATTCCATGTGGCCTGTTGCAAAAGAAAGAAAAGGTTAGAATGAGATGTATAGATAATATAAAGACATTCTAATATTTGATCATTTGACCAACATTGATTAAACTTGGTCAATGTTGAAAGATATGAAAAGCACGCTATGAAATAGATTTAGGCAACTAAATGGAGGGAACCTTTTGTTGATCTCAAAGCATGGGTTGGAGCAGAATATCTGGAGGCGGCATTGAACGAAGAATGTCTTCTGCGTGTTTTCTGCGAGCAATGTTTTTGTTGTCCTTCATTTTACTGTAACGATCGAAACTGAATGCGGGGTTAATCCGTAGAGCCTGTAGAGAAGGGACTCTTGAAAGAGCTGTGAATGTGAGACCTTGACGTTCTGTTTTTCCAATGT
>APFE030153018.1:19664-39558 GCA_000404065.3 Pinus taeda
ATAATGGATCAAATAAACTACTACTAATAATAATAAGAAAACATGATGTAATAGTAAATTGTAAAAAATAATAAAAATAATAAATCAATTCAACTTAATTTTTTATTATTGTAATTTCATTTTTATTGATAGAATTACAAACAAAATTTTCATAGTAAAAAATCCTAAACACATTCACATTAAAATAAACTTAAACAATAATAATTAATATGATGAAAACTTGACTAAACTGGGTGGGGTGGGGTGGGAGGAGGGAGAATTAGTTTAGTATATCTATGGACATTAAATTATTTTCTTCAATCTCACTAACGAAACCATTACATGAGTAGCTTAGCAAATGATGATCAACAAATTGAATATGTGAACAACAATTAATAGGCAAACTAAAACATCATACCTACACATAATAATAACACATATTGACACGAGATATATGTGGAAACCAACAAAGGGAGAAAACCACGATTTTATTATTGTTTTGATGTAAAGGCAAGCTCCTACTCCTTATTGCATCTGATTTTTTGTAGGCCCTAACCTACAACAGGCCGTTGCCTCAATTTTCTGAAAGAGGCAACATGCAAGGAATCTTCAACTCCCATATGTTTCTTGTAGGTGAAAACCCATAGGAGGCTCCTACCTCAACCAATCCAACTAGATATTTATCAAGCATCAACTTGAAAAGAGACTACCATTCCCTAAGACTACCATCCAAAGGACCACATATCTTTTAAAACAATGTTGGAGTTTGGGTGTAGATGGTGTAAAGAATGCCCTCATAATGTATTTCATTATTTGATGTCAAGTTGATGAGACTGCCAATGTATGAATCTATTATCGTGACGATGGAAGAACTGCCATTACCACTCCCACAACTGCTATTTTTGCTCAGCTCCCCATCTTCTGTGCCAATTTCAGATCCAGTTTTTTGGTGCCGAGATGAACATCGACAATAAGCATCATCTGAATGCTTACCTCCTTCTGAGACAAATCCCCATCCTCTGTGCCATTTTCAGATTGTATTTTTTGGTGCTGATATGAATATCAACAACAAGCATCATCTGAATGTTTGCCTCCTTCTGAGACAAACCCCAAGTCTTCTACGCCATTTTCAGATCGAAGTTTTTTGTGCCAAGACAAACCCCTCGTTTTCTGTGCCATTCTTCTGCGTCGTCATGTGCACTAATGATATTATTATTTTATATAAATTTCTCTCAGATCCAACTTAGACCTAATTCTTATATATATTCCACAAAAATTTTAATTTTACAGTCTCCTCATCTCTCCAAACAACCAAGATCGAGAGCTCCACTTCTTCGACTACCGATAATAACAATGCACCTCTTATTTATGGATTTTTCATATCATGCATGCATATAAGGGTCATCATAGAATTGATCCCTAAGAATGTAGTCATGGGCCTCTTTTCTTTGAAAGGGAAGCAAGCATACCATCAAGGTCTTAGGTGCAAGCATGCCTAACATAACAACTCTATTAGTCAGTTGTTGCTTCACTACTTTAATGTGGAATCGATTATCATGCATATCATTATCATTTGAATCATGCCAAGCATGCCAAACATGTGGAATCGATGCTCTATAAGATCTTTAGAATCGCTTACCGATATAAACATTGAGTTCACCAATGATATAATTACTTAGAAGATGTTGCTAATACGGAGTTGATAATATTATAGATGCACCATAATTTATTTATTTTTCAACATGAAAGGAGACTTGAGACAGATCAACCTTTTCACTACGAAGGAATGATAGAACTTCAACGATGTGCAGATGTTTTCCATTCTTCAATTGTAATGCTCCTTTGGAGTATATAACGTTGTGATAGTGGGTGTTGTATAAAAAATTGAATGCTTTCACAAAAAAAAAAACACTCTCCATCCCACGCCATAGTATAACACATCTGCTCCATAATATCAATGCCAATATATTACCTCATTTGTAATATATCAACTGTGTAATATATCAATGCTTCCATGATCTCAAACACATTCTCCAAGATTCGAACGTTGATACCAATGCTCTCCGCCATAATGAACATTGTAGTGATACATTTATTTAGATACGCAGCTCAATGCATGTTCTGGAGTGGTTTTGGATCTTTACCACTGTTGTGATGTTATATTAATGATAGATACCAACCCTTGGCCAATATATGATGCCAATCTTTATGATATATGATATAAATATTATCAGCAAGGGTTTGGTTGGTTTGCGTTTCGGTGCTATTTATACCATAGTGACGATGATTTTCAGTAGGAGAAGAAGAGAAGATGGAGACTCAGAAGGATCAATCTTTTCTCAATTCTTTAATGTGGATGTGGAAAATTGTAGTCATAATGAGTGGTATTGCATCAGGGTCGGCCTTTGCCTCGACGCTGAGTACGCTGAGCTATCTTGTCATTTTCTTAATGTTTTTCCAAAATTAGAATGTCATTTCTATCTTTATTCGTATAACTCTAAATTTAAAGTTAGAATATTGGTAGAGCTAGTACTTCATGCCCATATATATATATATATTACCGCCAAACAAAATATTAACATAATAACACCGTCCCCTGGTGCAGCTTATGATGGTTAGGCTAGTCTTACAACCAAAGATAAATGTTTCTAGGTCAATGAGAGAAGAGGCCATTGGGTTGCATGGAAAACGAATGTGCAGATATGAATGTGTGAATCTAGAGCATTGTGTCTGGATGACATTACATAGACATTGCAGTGTAACCACTCTTATAATATATCGACCTCCTGTAATATAACGACCTTCATGAATGATAGATATATTATATGGAATAAAATTATTAGAGGGTAGACCACAGGGAATATATATAACACCATAATTATGATGTACCAAGAATATATATCGTTGTTCTGACTTGGTAGGTCTAGTGGTGGCATAATTTCTGGCTCTGAAGCATAACATTTTGAACAATAGATTGTCCATAATGTATCAATGCTAATATGAATGCAACCAACATATTTGAGTCATCGTTCCATTTTTAAGGTAACATTTTAAATTTAAGGAAGGCATGCCAAATACTATATGATGCATAACTCGGCCAATGTTGGAAAAACATCATAATTAGGCATAACACTATCACATGTGCCATAATTATTGTTTCCTGGCATTTGGGTAATGCATTGGTTAAACACATAAAACACTTATTGAACATATCTATTGACAACGAATATAATAATTCATTTTGGGCTTGATAAAATACCTATGGCATTCTCATGACCTTTGTCTTTTTGGTACGATTGTTACCTGTCACTTCTCTCCCTCTGTGTGTCATAACCATCCTACACGTTCTTTGTGTGTTACCACTCTGCATACCTTTTATGAACTGTCCATATCTACTCAAATGAACCCTTCTCACGATCTTGTCTTTTGCTTCTTCATCCAAACCTTCATCGTGTGTCTCTGCATTCAAATCTACAACCTTCTCTGATCGGTAGTTTCTTCAGTAATGTCGAAATCATGTGATTCATCTTCATCATTTGCATCTTATTTATCTTCTTCTTTCAGATGGGATGTATTCAGGAAAATTCCATGTCCTACATATCCTTGGTGGCTATCAGACTCATATTGTTGTTCATTAATTCCATTAGTAGCTTTCGACTCTTTAAGAGATTCATAACAATCAGATAAGCTATCATCTAGAGAATCTACATCTCTATTAGTCAAACTTTATCCATCAATGAAATATTTATTCTCTATAACTTTCTCTGTTTCATGAGTACAGGACAAGCTGATATGCATATTCTTTGATTTCTCTCTAAACTGATCTCTTTTAGTCATCTCATCTTCACTACCAGGAAAAAGTGCCTTGGATTTCCTGGTTGTATATAAAATGCGAATCAACTCACAGGACTTCAAATCTCTCTTCAACTATGTGTCCTTCCATGTGACTCACATCAACTAGGTTTTCCTAGTTAGTATGCTCAACATGAACCAAAATTCAGATTCTTGTACTTCCACATTCTCAGCATTTAGAGATGCAATATTTTTTGCTTGAGGATGAGCTTCTAGGTCATGAACTTCTAGAGAACCTAATTCAGATTGAGAAGGAAAATATTCCAAGCTCTCCTTAACTGGGCTTCCTTCTTCGAACCCAATAGAGGATCCTTTTTTTTTTTTTTTTTTTTTTTTTTTTTTTTTTTTTTTTTTTTTCAGCTCTAGAGTATTTAACATGTGATAAAATCTCAAACTGTTGAGTTTTTTCATTTTATGTTTGTTGTGTCAATGATAAATTGTCAAGTATATCTTCAACTTGAATGTTTGAGGGAATTTGAATCACATAATGGTGTTGTTTAATGTAATTCCAACCTTCAATTGACAGTTCTAAGTCTTTTTCTAGATACTTTAGATCTCGAAGTTGACTTTCATACGTGCATTCATTTGTGGGTGCTACTTGCTTAATGATCAGTTTCTCCTCATTATGAATTTTCGTTTCTTCTATTTCAATTGTGGATTCCTTGAAAATTGTCTCCTCATCCATGGGTACTGAAACCAATTACTCAATGGTCATTGCATTTGCTTCCTCTTCATCCTCTATATTTGTTCTCTCATTCATATGACGACCATATTTCATAGAAGTAGTATCCTCAATAGGTTTTTCAGGTTTATTTTCATATTAATCACACTGACTTGGCAATGTCTTCTACATTAGAAATTTTCTTATCTTCAGGAGTAAGGCCCGTGCACTCTTTCTTTGCTACAACCTTCTGGTTAGCCCCATTAATTGCATATTGGCTTCCTCTCATTGAAGGCTTCTTAATATCTCTTCTTATAGCAGTTCTACATTAAGACATGGCCTTCTGGTGACTTTCTTTTAAATTTAGTTTTTCCTGTGGAGGATACTCAATGTCAACACTCTCTTGGTCTCCACATATTTTTCGAGGTTTAGAGACTCCTACTTTTCTCTATAAATCTTGATTAAGTGTAGTTTACTTCACATTAGTGTCAGACCCAGATTTCCTTTTCTTCTCATCGGATGATTTATCTATGTTGGCCTTCTTATGAACCTCATTCTTAGGTGCCCTTTCTTTCGACAAGTTCTTCTTGTTTCAATTTTTGGGCCATGTATTTTCCTCTATGAGTTTTTACAATGAGACATCTTTTCCATCCCATCTAGCTTGACTATTTCATGGTCCTCACTGCAATCTTTGACATCTTCCTCAACGAGATTGTTTTTGTCTTGTTCAACATTGAAGTCTACCTCCAAATCCTTTATCCAATTGAGTTTTTCCTCATGATATTACCACTCCCCCTATGACTTGCTCACTGTTACTTATTTAATTGTTTCCTCTAAATGTATATGCATTTGTTTTCTTAACATTTTAATATCTCACCATGTCCATTATCTTCTCACATTTTATGGGCTTCTCTCCCCCCTAGGATGTTGCTACTCTTCTAATATTGGCTGGATGACCACCTTGCTACTTAGAGCATCTCCCCCTGAAACAATGATGCCTTCACTGTGTCATTGAAGTAATAGGTTGTTCATTTCTCTTATTTTTCCACACTTTTGTAGACTGATTTCTCTTGTTTGTATTTCTTTCATAGTTCTCTCTTCTTGAAGTTGCTTCCATATTTTTTCTAGTTCTCTTTAGAATATATGGAAGCTTACAATCTTTGGCTTTGTGGCCAAGATTATTACACACAAAACATCTTGTGTGGCCAATAAATATAGAAAATGATGTGTTTCTTTTTGCATTCATGTTTTTCTTCATATACACTTTTCATTCAAACACTTTATGTCCAAATTCATGACACATATAACAATAACCATAGAAAGAGTTTATGTACTTGGTTGTTGATGTTCTCCTTTGTTTTCTTGCTGGATATTACCTTTTTGTGTGTTGCATGTTTTGCTTAATAGTCTTGATCTTCTTGTTCTTACAATCTGCTACCACATGCCCATGTTTATGACAAGAAAAACATGTGATGTTTTTCCCAGGAGCAAATAATCTCCTTTGAGATCTTCCGAACTTGTTCAAGTCATTTTCAAGAGAGAATGATCTTCTTGTAGTGAACCCTTTCTTTATCTCATTCATTGAGTTTTGATATTGCTTCTTGTTTTTTCTTTCTTTACAACACATGCTGCTATTAGACTCTTCTTTTGTAGGTCCTTTTAGAGTTGCTTCATTATCATCTTTAATGGTTGCCTTTGATGAGTTCTTCATGGAGGCAAGTCCTCTTCTACCTTCTTACACAACCTATTCTTTTCTACTAACTTACTTTTAGCTTAATCAACTTCAGCTTCTAATCTTTGACACTGTAGGTCTCTCTCCTTGAATTTACTGCTCATCACTTCTTCTAGTCTCCTTGCTTCTTCAAGTTGTGGCTTGAGGTAGAAAATTTCCTCCTTTTCCTCATGCTCTTTCTCATCACATCTCTGCACCAGTTTCTTCAAATCTTTGTTTTCATTCTTCAATCTTTCTATATTAGCCAATGATAAGTCAAGCCTAGCTTGATTTTCGTATGTTTTTTCTTCATGAGAGTCACACATATTCACACAGGTAGAGGTTTCATTTATCTGAACACTTTCCTTTCGACATACACTTTTCTTCTTCCTCTTTCCCCTTTCATTTTCTGCACTGTTTCTACTAATCTGTCTTTCATGCATGAACTCCAATCTTTCCCAAATTTCTTTTGCAGATTTTAGGTCTATTATTGTATTAAGATCCTTATTATGAAGATTTTTATATATAATACATTTTTCCTTAACATTCCACTATTTTTCATGCACAAAGGGAGAGTCTTTACAATAATCTTCACATACAATATTCCATACACTAGGTCCATAAGCTATCAGTTCGGTTTTAAACTTATCTCCCCATTCATGAAAGTTTGATGTACTAAGAACATGTACAATTTGACAGTCCATGACTCAACTAGAACTACCTTCAAGCTGTTAAGCTTACAGCGAAGGAACTGGCTCTAATGCCAATTGATGAAAACTTGACTAAAATGAGAGGGGGGAGGTGAATCAGTTTAGTATATTCATGGAAATTAAATTATTTTATTCAATCTCACTAACGAAACCATTACATGAAAAACCTAGCAAATGATGACCAATAGATTGAATATGTGAACAACAATTAATAACAAAGCTAAAGCATCATATCAACACATAATAATAGCACATATTGACACTAGATATATGTGGAAACCCATAAAGCGAGAAAACCACAATTTTATTATTGTTGTGATGCAAAGGAAAACTCCTGCTCCTTATTACATTTGATTTTTTATAACCCCAGTCTACAGGAGGTTGCTACCTCGATTTTCACCAAGCTGCAACATTAAGGAAACATGAACTCCCATATGTTTTCTGGAGGCTACACCCTACAGGAGGTTCTTACCTCAACCAACTCCAACTGGATATTTATCAAGCCTCAACTTGAAAGGAGACTACCATCCCCTGCTGCAAACATGAATAAAAACGTGTTGGTTTACCTGGTCATAAATTCTCAATATTTCCATGTTCATTTTTGCATCTTCTTCTCTTCAAATCTGCTTCACATCAACTTTATAAGTGCCAGGTAACTAATGCATAATAGCTCAATCAACTCTCTCACATCCTTCCATTCTGTAACCTCTCAATGCCTTCCAAAATCACATCTTTTATAAAGATAGTTTGCTGGCTATTTGTATACCACATAGGAATATTAAGTGAATAGGATTGAGTCTTTGCCTTCCACTCATTCATTTCCAAACTCTTCATATCTTGAATATTAGAACACAAAAATAAATAACCCATCCAATATTAATTTCATCCACATGCAATCATTAAATGCATCAACCTAATGCCAACATCAAATACCAATATTTATCATTAACGCATCACATCAATATTTGCCTTTGCCTTGGAGTCTTGCTTTTGCATCACAACAATTTAGCTCAATCAACAATTTCACATCACAACAATTTCTTCAATATAGAAATTTCTACAACATTATCCAAGCATATAAGAACTCCTTTGTGTTGCTCCCTTGCTTGCTGGTCTTGTGTTACTCCTTTGACTTATTTTACTGCTCTCTGGTCCTTGCCTTACTACCTCTTCAATGCTCCTTTTCCATCACATCTTTTCTTCTTTGTTGCCTCTTCACTGCTCTTTTGCCTTATTTGACTTGTTGTTGCTCCTGCATACCTTTGTGTTCTCGTTGCTCCTTTGCCATCAATGACAATAATGCCAACATAATATTCATAACCATGATGTTTTGGAATGTATAAATAATAAAAATTTTAAAAAACTATAAATTTAATAAATAAAAACATATAATTAAAACTAAAAATATCTCTAAATATAGAAATGTGAAATAACTAACTTAATGTAATAATGAAAGTAGCTATAACTTAAGAATTCACTAATAAATTAAATTAAAATATAAGTCATTTTATAACCATGTATTTCAAAATATTATATTTAAAATCTAATTAATAATCATATAAAATTTTGGATAAATTTACAATTTTTTTTTTCAAATTTATAGATTTATCAATAAATATCATCAGTGTTATGCCTATTATATTGAAAATACATTATAAAAATTATAAAACACCTCGAATAAAAATGTAGCATATATATGTAACTATATGCATTATCAAGATTTTAGTAAGATTATAAATAAGAATAATTTTATATAGAAAGATGTGAAATTTATCTAGAAAATAAATAATATTATTAAGAACTAGCATAGATCCATCTTAACTTTGGATCTACTAAGTGTAGAGAGGAATTGAATTTCTGAAGGTGCAAACCTTTCCTAAAATTTTGCAATGAAATGAGGTTTTCATATTGAGAGATTTGATCCTCTTGGTGCTTGGTAGATTTAGAGTTAATATTGATCTATGTTGGTTTATGTGCAATGTTGTTTATCCCTTAGAGATATTTTAGGATTTGGGCAATGTAGAATCCCCTATATTCTAAGAAATCCATTTCACATGTCTACATGTGAAGTTATAATGTTCATCAAAATTATTATCAAAATATAAATTATAGTTGTAAAGATTTTCATTAAAACATGGAGATTACAACTCTAGAAATTATATCTCATACATAGTAAAACAAATAAAATTGAAATTGGACATATCTTCACCTCTCACCATAATACTCTTATAAAATATAAACAAATTACAAAAGCCACAACTACTAACGAAATGGTCTTTTCCATTGGAATTCTACAATACAGTTTGAAACAAAATTGTAATTTTTATTGCTTAGAATACCTTTTTGAATGCATAAATAGATTCAACGCCTTCAAAAACCTTCGAGCACTCGTATTCTACAGATTAAACAACTTATACTCAAGTTTTTGAAAATCTCTACTAGATTTTGGTTAAAATTAACCAAACAAATACCCTAAAAACATGATTTCATCTATTAATTAAACTACACTATCACAAAATATCACCATAATAATTATTACCACATCTTATAATATATAGCACACCTTAACTATTAATATTAAAAAAATAACACATTAATCACATTTTAACCAAATACCAAAAAATTACCTATATTATCACCTCAACTCATTAAACATTTAAATTACATTTAAAAAACAATAATAAAAAATTTCCTAAATAATTGAAATATAAAACATAACATAGCTAAAACTAACAGCAATGTATTTTCTTAGCAAAGGCATGCAACTGATTGACTATGATGTGTAATTTCACTGACATGGATAAATTCCTCAACCGTATGACCACCTTACAGTAGTGTAGTGTTGGCAACAAATAACCAGCCGGCGATCGTTAAACATGGTTCACCATTTAAGAGCATGCCCATACATTTAGAAGCATACATACATGGTGGATTTGACGTGAATGGAAATGCAGTGAATGCTACTTGGCGCCTGGAATTTCAAATTTCAAATTTGCCCGCGGCATGTCTGCAACAGGTTTTTACATGTGCCGCACCCTGAGCACAAGACACCAGGAACCGGAAGCCCTTTCTCGTAGAAAATGAGAAGCTCCTCTGGAATTGATTGATGAAATCGCACACTGATGTCGCACCCTGAGCACAAGGCACTAGGAACCAGAAGCTCGTTCTCATAGCAGATGAGAAGCTCCTCTCCAGTGTGTTGGAAATTATCAATGGAGTGTGTTTGTTAAATAAATTAATTATTCAAAAAAGAAATAATAAGACATAAAAGAGTACTTGGTTTTTTTATTTAATAGTTTATAAGCTATGCAATATTTTTTTTTAGGATTTGTGAATAGATAATAAGTTTAAGCGGGTTTGTTTATTGGAAAAAATTCATACTTAAGAGTTTTGATATTGGTGATTTTATGGAAGTGTTCATTATTAAGTGTAAGTTTCAAAGATAATTGGATTAATTTTGATATTTTCATTTCTACTCTTTTTTTAATCTGAGTATTATTTGATGTGGTGAATACTAAATTGTCTATTTAAAATTAAAAGAAATTAGTTGGTTGTGTCTAATTCATGGATATGTGCTATAAGTTAATGATTTACAAATCATTGCAAAAATGAAATCTCAAGAGCATATTATAGATAGAATAATAACTTGAAAATTGATTTAATTAACAAAAATAATGTTTTGAAATATATATCTGTATATATATATATATGAACAATTATAAACATTAATTATATTTAATATAATAAGCCAAAGGTGTTTTAGAAAACATGGTTTCCAACCAATTAAGACAATGTATTTGAGTCTCTAATTTATGGAAAGTCTTATATCCCAATTGAAAATAGTCATTTTCTGATTTGATTATCGTAACTCAAAGTATACAACCATGAGACCTAATTGACCAATTGAGCTCAGGAAGTTATCATTTAAATGAGTTTTGAAATATAGTAAATTATTTCTTGCGTGAAGATCCAAACTCCTATGTTTTAGAGTTAGGGTGACTTTACATGACCTCATAATAACGAAGTTGTAGTTGTGCAAGGATGAATCTCTGTGGTTATGGTTAGATACAATTAATAGGTATTTGAAAGTTTTAAAATGAGAATATAAAACTTTGGATTTACTACATTATTGGTCAAGGGACTAATTGAATTTTGTTAGCTAAGTTTTTTCCTAGGGTAAAATTTGTGTTAATATTTACTGTTTATATTTGTGTTGGTTACTATTAATTCTCTTACAGTAGTTTTTTTTAACAATTGGTATTAGAAGCAAATGTTGGCTTCATGGGGATGCCTTTGTTAAGAATTGTTAGTGTGGTCTTATGGATGGAAAGATCGACATGTGGTTTTGTTCATAGATCTAGACACAAGCTATGGTTGTGAGTTAGAAAAGTATGGAATAACAATGTTGCATCGGTTTCAAGGCATAGCGTGTGAAAGATATCAAGAGGCTTGCGATATTTCTTCCACACAGATAGAGAAAATTTCTTGGTTGAATTATTCAATAGGTTTATAGCTATATAAGAGGAAGAAAATGAGAAGCATAATCCTAGAGAAGCTAGGAGCCATGGCTACCGAATCCTATGTAGTGTACAAGAAGCATGAACCAGAGAAGGACCCTTAGTGTTGGAAGGCTAAGCTTAGAGGAGGAGGTTACTATCACAGTGGTTGTTCATAGTCATTGGTATCCATTGCACGAGCACGTGGACGAACATGTGGAGTGAAAGCGAGATTGAGGAAATAATGGCAGACTACCTAAATAACAGGTCATTGATCAATCAAGGAGCAAGAGAAAGAAGATACATGTCAGGGAAATGGAAATGCCTAAATTTGGTTCCTACTTTGATGATGCTAAGCTTGATGAAGGAGCGGCTACTAGGGATATTGCACATTTATACCCTCTTAAAGAAGAGTGATGCCATCACAATGCAATTATGATATATTTTGAAGTACTTCATGGCCACAAAAGAGTCTATAGGCGAGATCATGAAGGCATTGGCATTCGCGCTCATGGAGGACAAGTATACTGTGCAGGGGAACTTCAAGCATGAGCTTTATGGAGTTTCCAAAAACAGGCTGAGGCTTAGTATAGGTGTTAGCAAGGATGATGTGGCAATTCTAAAATTTAAAACTTCTATGGTCAGTGAAAAGGCGGGAAATGCAATGGTAGGATTAATGTTGTGATTTGGAAAATAGTGGAGGTCCAGATAAATTAAGGGTAGAGTCAAAAGCAGAGTAGAGGGAAGTGGGGGAGCAATATCTATTTGAAGGCTAATTTCAAGATAATGTATCTTGGATACTTTCCTCTCTACTAATATTTTTACCTTTTGTTTAGTACTATTTGATTATGTGTGTGAATATGTTTATCATTTATAGTTTTCTAATCATTTCGATATATTGAACAATGTTGGAGATATTCGTATCTTGATATATTATGAAGAATGTAAACACTTTATTTAATATACAGGGGTTAGTTTTATCTTGTTGAAAAATATCAATATTGAGAAGGTATCTATACCATCACAGATTGGTGCCTAGGGCATTGGTTATGGTGTGTATTATCATAGAGTAAGCAAAAACATGGAGGAAAATAGACTATAGGAAGTCCAAGAAAGTATGAGGTCTAGAGTATGTTAAGGTTAGAGAATGGTAGAATTTGTTAGTTCTCACAAAAACCAAACAAAAAAAACAAAATTTGCTATAATTGAGTCAATTTTTAAATTGCATGTAAGTGGAGATTTCAATGTAAGATCTAATAAGGAACACATACCAGTAAAGCCTTGTGTAAGGCCTAGGTGATAGTGGGGCCATACAAACGCCTTAGTTATAAACATTGAGGGGGTAAGGGCTCAAGTGAGTGGAAACCCTAAGTCAAAATTTAAGGTGGGGTTCTTACATAAAATTTGCCTGAGGGAAGAGTCTGATTCAATTGGGTCAAATGGTAATGGTTTTAGGCAAGTGGTTTAGCATAACCGTGGTTTTCAAGCCATGGAATTCATATAATGATGCCTTCAAAAGGCTAGGTGAAGAAAATATTGTAATGGGAGAGGGGATGTAAGAGATGAAGTATCATTTGGATGGCTTGGCTAGATTTTTTCCTAAGTGATGCAGGAGCAATATCCCTAAGTAGCCCATTTTGATTAAGACATTAAAAAAGGGTCTTGAAATTTCCAAAGGGAAAATATTTTTCTCTCTAATTGTGAACTTTTATAAATTATAGTGAGCATAAATTTAGTGTAGAGCCAAGTGTTATGATTCCAGATGATTCTTGGACTAGCAGGTTGTTAGTTTGTTGGGTGAGCTAATGTTTTATGGCCAGTTGGACCTTTGAAAATGAAATAAGTTAATTTAAAATGGGGAAAATTGTCTTAGAAATGAAAATTGACTTTGGCTTGATGTTCCCAACCATATATTGGTATGAATGTATAGTTAGTGAGGTGTAGAAGCATGCGTGGAAACGTGTTAGGAGGAAAGCCTCAATAAAACCATGGGTAGTAAGTTAGTTGTTAATGTTTCTTGTAAATATAAACATAGTTATGATCAAATGGGAACTATTACCTCAAAACGAGTACTCTAGCCCAAAAATCCAAAAAAAAACATGAAAAAACAACCAAAAAATGAAAATTGTGTATGCTAGAACGATGCTTTTTTTAGGGTAAAGTTTCCACATTTTTTCTAAATGGAAATAAAAACCAATTTTTTTTTTTGCAAAATGGATGAAAAAAAACACCCTCAAAAAAATAAGTGTTGATGTTGGAACCAAAATAAAATAAAATCGGGTTACAATTTTGACACTCTGTAGGAATGGAATTAAAGATAAAATATCAGGACTTTGAAAAACTGTAAAATTCCAACAATTCTGATACATGATGTTAAATATAAAATATCATGTCTCAAATCCTGATAATTCCAACAATTTCCATCCATGTTATTAAAGATAACATATCTTGACTCTAAAAAACCCTGAAATTATAATTTCTTTCAACAATAGCATTAAAGATAAAATATCATAATTTAGAAAAACCTTAAGATTTTGACAAATTTTCAACCATGTAATTAAAAATGTTCAGTTTTTAACATATTTCAACCATGAAATTATGGACAAATTATATGACACAATTTTAAAAAATGAACATGTAGCTGAAAGATTCATTATTCCAAGAGTAATTTTTATTTCAAAGGCTAAAAGTATAGCTCTTTTCAAATTTTAGCCTAAGACAACTAATCCTATTGCAACAAAATCATAAAAATCAACCATCAAAACGAAGTGTCCCTCTTAATGAGGCATTAAAATGTCAACAATTTTAAAACTATCTTATACCAAATGATAACAATAAATAATATCATGGAAATGTCATTGTATAATTTAAAAAATCAATATTAGTTTCTAATATTTATTTACTTTTAATCAAATATCAACTTTCGTAGATTGAATATCACATACATTTTATTTTTATAATTCATTATTGCAATCACAGGGGATTCACTAGATATTGTAGGTATCTATTTTTTCATTAACATTTTTTATACCCCTGTATATTTTCTCATTGACTTTAAGCTCCATTTTTTTATATTTGCCAATATGAAAACCCTTTACCCATATATATCCCCCAAGATGAACCCACGTGGTATGATATTGCTCCCCTAGTGAAGCCCCCCCTGATTTCATTGTGGACATTTTAAAGAGATGAATTCTTCATAATTAAAGCACATATTCCAAAAAACATAGAAATGATCCATAACTTCATGTAAGGTCATATGGAAGTCAAAATATTTATTTCAAGTTACCATGCAAACATCTCAAAAGGCATGGTTTCCTTTTAATTAAAATATTAAATCCAACAAACATAGAAATGACTCAAAACTTCATGTAAGATCATATGTAAGTCAAAATATTTATTTCAAGTTACCGTGCAATCATCTCTAAAGATATGTATTCTTGATAATTAAAAGATATAATCCAACAAACATAGAAATGATTCCTAACTTCATGTAATATCATATGGAAGTCAAAATATTTATTTCAAGTTACCATGCAAACATCATTAACATAAAATGTCTTAGACATTTATTCAAAATCATCCATCGGATATGGCACACCATAAGAATCTACGTCTTCAGATGAATGAATGGATGTAGATGAAGATGTCCCATATTCTTCTCTTTCATCAACTAGAGCCCCATATGAGTCAACATGCATGTCCACCATTTCAGGTTTCAAAAGTATTCTAGATCTATGACTAGGTTTAACATACTCCAATCTCAACATTGTTCCTTCTAGTAGCAACTTCTTCAAAATCTCTATGGTCTTGAAGAAAAGAGTTCCTCTCTTTGTTAAATTGAAGTTCCTCTCTTTATTAAACTGAAATCATATACAAGTATGTCAACATCCTCCAATTTTAAGAGGTATGTGCAATGACGATTTATATTTGTACCCTTTATTTTTCTCTTTCTGCAAATTTGTTTATCAACTACCATCTTTGGCTTGTACACGACATTGAATGGGTGGGTATTTGTGGCATACTAATGTACCTCAACAGCTATAATATCTTTAGTTTCTTTAATAGATTTTATAACCTTCACAACCTAAAATTGATAGCCTAGTGGATCTTCATCTGCTAATACTGCTGTCATGTAACCATCCTTAACATCCTGCACAAAACCCCTGTAAAGGTCTTCTATGGTTTCATGTTGTGCACATGATCTTCTAGAACCAATATAGATTTCTCTTTCCTCTTCTTGTTTAGAATTAATAATGCCTTGAGATTGTTGTTTTTAAACAATGTGTCTTTCCTCCTATTCATTTGTAATATCTTGAGGCCAAGTAAATGGAGTCTTCAAAAGTGTATATTCATTTCCTGGTATTGAAATGATATCACTTTGATCATTGAAAAAAGACTCCCATCAAACTGAATCAGCAACGTCAAAGTACTCATATATATCTCTAATACATATTTTCATTTATTCCAGGAATTCAAAATATTTTATCTTTCTTATGCCTGCATGCATTATGGAGTTCAACAACTGATTGTAATAATATTATCTTTGATGCAAATATTAGATAATCTAGAATGAACTTCAAAAATGATAAACCTGATGACAATCCCCATTCTGCAACAGTTGAATACTTCTTACCCCATATAAGTGTTTTGCCATCAATTTTTTTGATACGAAATTGATGCTAGAAGCTAATGTCATTAAGTTATTCAATTCATTTCTCCTTGCCATGCGATCCCATAATAAACTTTTGCATGTCAATAGTTTCGTCCAACACATGAAAAACAGGCTCTAGAATGTATGATTTCTTAATACATTCAATTAATGATGGCAGGGTCCCAACATTCTTCCTCCTCAATGTTATGGAAAAATGACTAAACATCTGATCAATATGGTCATGAGTGTGCCCAAAAAGAAGGAAACCAACCTTTACATTTTTAAAAATTCCGAATTGAATAAGCATGCTTAGATATTCGAAAATAACTTTAATTTTGTTTTCACGGCTTGTATTTTCCAATTGCAGATACAAAACTTCAGGAAGAGTACCAGACCAATGAGAAAGCACATCATGGATTATAGTTATGGTAAGATTTGCATCATTATGAATATTTAGATATGTGAAGTAAACCCTTGGCAACATCTTCCCATTAAAGACCATACAACCAACCAAGTGAAACGAAATAAAATTTTCTTCTTGTAAATTTTTTGGTGTGCAGAAAAAATGTGGCAGAAGTGTTTTCCTTTGGTCCATACCATCAATTGTCAAATCCAAATATTTATCTGGATTATCATAACACTTTTTTCAATGCTTATACAATTTTTTGTCTTTCACTGTTTGTTCATTGTGATGCTCTTGAAGTGCTTTGACAATGGAATCTACACATAAAATGAAAGAAATCTACTAATAAATATATTTTCATAGTTGATAGTTATCCAATTTTTAAAAATAATGTTATTAATGCATACCTCTTTATGCCCCTTGACATTTATCGCTTTTTGTTTTAAGAGAAGAACATGTACTGCAAACCACCATCCTTCTCTTCTTAGGAATACGAACATTGTTGAATTCGTTCTTCCATATCCTTGTAAAATATGAATATGTAATAAAATTACCATCTCCTTCAGCACCTTCTGCATATTCTCTTTATAAGATGTAAATTTCTCGTCTTGAGAAATTATATGGAATATGTATTGTTTATTTTTTTGGCATACACTGTCCATGCTTTGAAAAGAAGTCTTTCATTCATGACATTGCAGTAATTGTTGATGGTCCAACCTCTCTTTTATATCGTACTTTTGAATAATATGTAGGGTATTTTTCCAGTCTTTCTTGGATTCTTGACAAATGAATATTACCAATTGAATGAAATATTTTGAAAGTCTTTCTATAGATCAATACATTCCCAATATGATACTCATAACCTGATAGTGTAGATTGCATGCAACCCACTAAAAATGAATTTTGCATGCTTTTATTCATTGACAAATATTTCTTCCTTTGACCCAAAGCAAACTTGAAATCCATATGTTTCAAGTAATCCTTTTGACAACATTCACTTGAAATCAGATCACCGATAGAACTTCTACTTGTGAGATATTTTGTCCTAACCCTTATATAATTGGAATATTTTGGATTGATATGAAAAGGTCTACTCCTACTCCTAGATACAATATTTTCTTGCAACATCTCCCTCATTTCATTATTCTTTGCAGAAGCATTTTCATCATCATTAGGAGGAATATTATACTGATGAACATAGAAAATTCATCACCATCATTGCTTGGAAAATATTCACTACCATCCTCAATTGAAGGAAATTCTTCACTATCAACATCTGCGCTTTTGAAATCCCGACTCAGACAAAATTATTCACCATCTTCATCCCTACTTTTTAAAACCTCCCTTGGAGGATTCAATTCGTCATCACCATGACTACCTTTGAAACACTCACTTAGAGAAAAGGCATTATTCACATCTGTGCCTCTAAAATTATCATTTTCAAGAAACTCTTCATCCTCCCCTTCATCATTGGTTCTTGCATAATCCTTAGGATTATGACTAAGTGGAAAAAATGACTCTCTATTCATTGTCAAATTAACATTTGCATGAAATTCTTCATCTTGCCCTTCATCAGTGGTGGTCTCATAATCATTGGGATTAGGAATAAATGGAAACTTTGAATTTCTATTTAATGGAAATTCTTCATCCTCCCCTTCATAATTGGTGCTATCATAATCCTTAGGATTAGGACTAAGTGGAAACTTTGAATCTCTATTTATTGGAATTTTTTCATCCCCACCCTCCCCTTCTTCAGTGGTGTTCTCATAATCCTTAGGATTAAGACTATGTGGAAATTTGACTCTTAAAATTCTTCACCCTACCCCTTCATTAGTGGTGCTCTCATAATCCTTAGGATTAAGACTATATGGAAAATTTGACTATGGAAATTCTTCATCCCCACCTTCATCAGTGGTGCTCTCATAATCCTTAGGATTATGAATATGTGGAAACTTTGACTCTGCAAATTCTTCATCCTCCCATTCATCAGTGGTTCTCTCATAATCCTTAGGATTAGGAATATGTGGAAATTTTGACTCTGCAAATTCTTCATTCCCCCCTTTATCAGTGGTGCTCTCATAATCCTTAGGATTAGGACTATGTGGAAACTTTGACTCTGCAAATTCTTCATCTTCCCCTTCATCATTTGTGCTCTCATAATCCTTAGGATTAGGGCTATGTCGAAACTTTGACTCTCAAAATTATTCACCCCCCCTTCATCAGTGGGGCTCTCATAATCCTTAGGATTAAGAATATGTGGAAAATTTGACTCTGGAAATTTTTCATTGCCCCCTTCATCAGTGGTGCTCTCATAATCCTCAGGATTAGGACTATGTGGAAACTTTGACTCTGGAAATTCTTCATCCCCCCCTTCATCAGTGGTTTTCTCATAATCCTTAGGATTAGGAGGAAGTGGAAAAATTGAATCTCTATTCATATGAAATTTTTTTTGCTACCCTTCGTCAATGTTGCTCTCATCATCCTTATGATTAAGACCAAGTGGAAAATTTGTCTCTCTATTCATAGTGAAAGAATCCTGTTACATTCATCAAAATGAATAGAGTTGTTTCATGATGAAGATGTCGATGCTAAAGAAAGAAAAACTTCACTATCATAAGAATCCATGACCTCCAACAAGAAGATGTCAAGAGATACAAATTCACTCTCTCTCAATGACAATTTATAGCTTAGAGATTGAAAATTTCCCTCTACAATTCCGCCCCCCCCACAAAAATTTTTTGCCGAAAATTTTCCCTCCAAAGTTCCCCCCCAAAAGCTTTCATTGAAAAAGTTTTGCTACAAAAATTTTCATCTATAATTTACTTGAAAACATATTACTAAACTTTTGGTCTTGAAAAAATTCACCATATTTTCTATTCAAAATATTGACAAAATTTTTCGTTTAATGGAATTTCTTTGAAATTAAAATATTTTTTTCTATTTAATTATTTAAAATGACTGTGTACTAATTATTTTTTATAATTAATATTTTTTTTTATCCACAATGAATGAAAACTAACATAAACTTAATATGACTTATATATATATATATATATATATAATATTATTATTATATTATATATATATTTTAAATTTTAAGGTTAACTCACATTCAGACGCTAAGCAATCCCACAATCATCGTTCTAAAATAACATTCATTATTTCTATTCATCACATCACCTCAAGTCTTTTGGGTCTTGTTATAAGGTTTGGAATGATTTTGCGGAGGAGCTGTATTGTCATCGATAGCACATTCAACAAGAGTTTTACGCATTTTAAATGTTAGTAGCACATTCAACCAGAGTTTTACGCATTTTAAATGTTAGTTTTCTTTCTATTTTGATTATTTAAAGAGGAATTTGGGGGAGTTTTGCTGTTTTACTTTTAAAATCACGTATAAAACTTTTTGTTTTATATTTTTATAGTGA
>APFE030153022.1:17833-43711 GCA_000404065.3 Pinus taeda
ATTAATTAGTTTTTAAAACTAACCATGAATTATTTTTTACTTAATTTAACTTATTTCCATTAAATAAATTATATATTATTAATAATAATATTAACAATATTAACAATATTAAATTGATTTGGACCTGGGTCCTTTAGTCAGATTTAGCTGTTAAGTTAGCCGTTGGAATCTCTGCTCAAACTATTTAGCATGCTATGCTGGATCGGTTTCTTCAACTTGTCCTGATGATGAACCACACTGGTTGGTTCAAAACGCGTCGACAAAAGATCATTTATGTGATTTCGCCGAAAATTCTCTAAACAATGTTATGGATCATAGAAGTCTAAATTCCTTAATAATTTCCCTGTACTATCTTTCTTCTTCAAAAACAACAATGGTTCACCCCAAGGTGATACACTCAACATAACGTACCCCTTCTCCAACATTTCCTTCAGCTACAAATTTAACTCAATCAACTTTGTTGTGATAATCATGTAAGGTGTTTTTGATGCAAAATCTTCCCTTGGCACCAACTCGATAGATAAGTATACCTCCTTGTCAGGTGGAAACTCTGTAATGTCCTCAGGAAATACATCATGAAACTGCTGCAAGTCTGGGTAACTCCTTAACACATCGACATCCTCAACCTCCTTACCCTTGTCACTAGAAATGTTTACTGCAAATATCACACAACATTTTTTGTGACTACGCTTATCCTGCATAGTGGTAACCATCCTCACTAGTGTAGCCTTCCAATTTCCCTGCAAGGCCCTCTATTCTACACTATGATCCACAAAATCAATGGGTTTGTCAAAGGAATCCACTTTGGTTATTTGAAGGTATAGCGAATCCATACACAACATCATTCTACATGAACCCAATGGAAGTACATTCAAATGTATTCTTTTAGGCATGGCATTTAACTCAAATGCACAAGCTCTAACCCAACATTGAACTCTCTTCTTTGTACCTGTACCCAACTATACCAACGAAGATTATGCATGCACTTCTTCTCTCAAACCACACTTATCCACAAGGTTAGGATTAATATAGCTATAGTTAGATCCAAGATCAGTCAAAATAGAAACAACTTGATCACAAATCTTACCATCTATCTCAATGATCGATGAATGATGATCTATCTGCCTACCGTCCACAGTTTCATAGGTCTGAGTAATGCTAAGACCAACATCACCAACTGTATCTGCCTCTTGAAAACTATATATCTGGGTTCTACGACCACTCTGAAGCTACAGACAATCCCTCTTATGATGATACTTACCACATATCCAACATTGAAATGGTTCCTTACCACTACCTCTAGCCTACTACTCTCCATGTCCCTTCTCAACTCTTTTGAATCTCTTGTCAGGAACTGCATTTTCTTTCTCACTTGCATCTTGTGGTGTTCCTCTCTTTGGTGGCCATTTTCCTTTATATTTTTCATTTCTTTTCAATTCATGTTTAGGCTAAACTTTGCATTTCAACTGATAATAACAATGCTTCAACTTTTGGAAGGACTCCTCCAACAATATAGGCTCATCAAACTCAATCGGATCTTTGTATGTAACTAGAAGTCCACTGATGAATCTATGAACCTTGGCCTTCTCCTCCTTTAGGTAAGACATATATCTTAATAGTTGCAAAAATATGCTAGTATACTCATCATCTATCATAGAACCCATCCGAAACTCATAAAAGTCATTAGGTCTATGATCATAGTACCTCTTTGACAAGTAATTCTTCTTGAAGGGCCTTTCAAATACATGGCAAGTCAAATCCTCCTCATTTATACATTTGACATTCTTCACGTCTTCCCAATAGATATCCACTTCATGTTTGAGACTGAAAGTGGCTATCTTTGCTTTCATGTTTTCTGAATAGTCATGCAATCAAAATAATTTATTCATACCAACAACCATGCCTCCACATCCTACGTTTGAATAATTTATTCATACCAGGAAACCATGCCTCCACTTCATCTATTTTCTTCATCTCTCCATCAAAGGTAGGTGGCTTCGCTTTATTAAACTCATCCAGAAAGTATCACCTATCACTCTTGTTGTAAGGATGATAACGATGATGATCATGATGACTATCAGAACCAGAACTCAAATAGTACTTGTTTCGATAGCCTCCCCTACTTGGAGTATCCAAGAACATGCCATCTCTAATCATGTTAGATCTATTCGACCTATGTCTACTAGGAGACCTACTGCAGCATGCCCCACTAGTTTTTTCCTCATGTCCACGGTTGATCCGATGTGGTCTCTATCGCTGCAAATCTAACAAAACTTGAAGTAGTATCACATTCACCTCTGCTTGTTTCTCTTGTGCCTACATTATTTTTTTCATTTCCTACTTTGCAACTCCTTATTTATTCCTTCAATATTCTTAAGGTGTCTTCCAAGTAAGAAGAGTGCCCCACACCACATTGCCCATCTGTTGCATAGGGATATTCTATGTAGTCTAGCACCTTGTTAGCCATATAATTTATTTTCTGTAAGGCATACTATGTTAGCTAAACCAAATCACAATAAACCAACATACCTTAGCATAATTTGGGAATGATACCTTGTCTACAAGAGCATTAAATCAGTTTGATACGTTTATAACATAATGATAGCATCATATAGGCATATATCAAATAAGTGTATAAACACAAAAACATCATTCTAGCTAGGGTCCAATCATCAATGCATGGCCATATCCACAATGCATGATATGACCTCATGCATGACAAGAATTATTACTACATTGCACACATTTCCACATGTAACTATCAACATGAATAAGAAATGCCTTATTAACTACACATACATATGAACACATGTAGTCGAGCATAAGTGATGAATTCTTATAATGAACCTACAAGATTGATGCATATAATCAAAACATTCAACAATGCACCTAACGTACAACAATGTGTTCAAGCGAAATATAATCAACGTGTAAGTGAGATATAAAGATATGCAATAGGTCATAAACTTCCAAGGATGCATCCAACAAAATCACATCATGTTCCTCATGAAAACCTTACCACAACCATGATCAACATGATGCAATGCAAAAATCACATGGAAGGCAAGTGTAAGAGACACACATGAAACTGACATGCATGCATGACCAAGAACCTTGACTGAAGGAGAGCACAACCACACTATGATACCAATCTGTAACACCCCCTCCTCCCAGGCCCACCCAAGCAACCAACCATCTAGGGAAAACATGTGATGAGAGTGGTCACTATAAGGGACTCAATTTCCATAGTAACCTTAAGGAAATGGAATCGACAAAAAAAAACAAATAATCCCTTCGACACTTGCAAAACCATCTACAGGAAACATGTCAGCCACTCATATATCCTAACCTTGGGTCCCACTGACTTTTTAATCCTTTTAAGTCAAATTCACTCTCATCCCTAAGGCAAGGCAATGACCAGCAACCCAAAGTCATTCTCATAGACCTATGTGCCAACAATTATGAAATTTTCTCAGTAGACCTTTTCTAGTGACCCTTAGATTTGAGCCACTTTTCTGGCCCAGAATCCCAACCTCTGCCTAGAACTTTCTGGAACTTTCAGAATTCATCAAACACATGATCACAAATTTCATAAATAAAAAGTCAACCTTAGGACTAGGCCTGAGCATCCCCAACTGGGAGCGACATTCTCTCAAACACTTGGCATCAATGAAACCTACAGGTCTAGGATACAAGACATAGCATAATGACTAAAATAACTTATGAAACATAACCAAAAGGATCACCTCCTGCTCCAATGAGCTATTATATCATAAATTAGGTATTTCATTCATCCATTTAATAATTACAAGTAGATACATGAAGTAACCATGACATGAACCAAATATTTAACTATGCTTATAACCAACATAAAACCATATAAATATCAGAGATATGATAGCCATTAAATCCATATATAAACCAATGCAAAAGTAGGAGAACTTAGCTTTTATTACTCATAGGAAAATATGATCAGGTTTGGGACCTCCACGTACCACCTGATCATAGATATGGCTGAACCAAATCTCTCTTTCAGTCAGTCACCCCCGTTGCATATTCCAAGGATGAATGTGGGATCTCATAGAATAACCAATCTAAGAATAACCAAGGGAGTCTAGGGGTTAAACCAACTCCACCCTGACCAAACTGTGATCACACCAAAACAGGTGCTCCGATCACAATTGAACTGAACTTGGAATGGCATCAAGAATCCATCACTTCCTTGAGGAATTTTATGTCTCCTTGTCTATTAGGCTTTACCGCAATCCAATCCCAGATCGTTAGGCCCTAAATCGAGAGTAGTCTCTCAGGCTTTACAACAATCCAAACCCAAATCACTAGGCCCTAAACTGATACTTCTCCCTCAGGATTTATTGTGTTTCCCTTGAAAACTGGTCAAGCAATTCCTATGCCCTTTGGAATGAAACATGAGAACACCATAGTGACGGATCCAAAATCCATCCGAAAAGTCAAAGATCAAAACTGAGATTCTGAAATCCATCCTACAAACATGATTGTTCCTATCCTTCAATTTAAATCCTTGATGTTTCTCAAGATATACTTCTTCTTGTAATATGCCATGAAGAAACACTGTTATGAAACCAGCTCAATAAATTATAGAAAAGATAGATCAACGCCTTAGAATTCAGCCTCTTCGAGGGGGCAACCTCCTTTACATTACATAAATGAACAATTCTTGGATGATACAAATGAAAATACCTCCTTTCTATATATAGGAGTTAAAGGGTCATAATGTAATCAAAGCCGACATAACAATAATAATGTAAGGGCACAATAATAATAATAGTGGGCTTCTATGGGGCACAATAGTGACAATATGGTCACTACATGGGTACATCAATATAATAAGGGGGTTGTACTAATAACAATAAGGGGTTACACTAGTAGTATAGGGGCCTAACATGCCGCTCTCCTTCAAAAAGCGTTGTCCTCAATGCTTGAGTAGTTCTTGATGCTTATGTATAAAATTCTTGTCCTCCCATGTGGAATCTTCAACGGGTAAGTTCTTCCACTTGATGAGATACTCTGAAATTGATCGATTTCGTAGCTGGCGGGTTCTTGTTTCTGTGACTGCTCTAGGTTCCAATATGATTTTTCCTTCCTCTTCAATTTCTGGCAATATTATTTGAATTGGAATCTTTTGCAACTTTTGAATAAGTGGCCATACTTCTTCATCCTTCTTCCATTCATCCCTTGCTTCGTTTATCCAATCTGGTTGGATAATAGAAATAGCACAAAACAATGCTTCCACATACTCATCCTTGAAGAGTCTTCCCATTCGGTAAGGTCGCCATTTTTTAAGTGCATGTAGTATTGCCAACATTTCCTTCTCATAAATAGCTTGCTTGAGATGTAGCAGTAAAATACCCAATCACCTACATCAAACCTTTTCACTACGATTGTGATCTACCTGTTGTTCGTTTGATTTTGCCACCAAATGTGGCTTTATCCTTTAAAAAGTTGGAAAACTTGCTGGTGATGCATTGAGTGATCTTTCACCACTTGAAACCTTTTTTCTTGCTTGGTATGTCCTTCTATATTTAGAGTATGAGGGAGGATAATTTCTTCCATCCTTACAAGATATGGTCGAATTCTTTCTTTGATGCTCGATGTGATCTTCCACTCTTGACATTTTAGTCCTTCTATCTGATAGTTTTGAGGCAGTTAATTCTTGCCAATGGCTTTTACAAGATATTGGTTTGATTCATTTTCGTCTTATCTTTACTTTGGGGTTGGACTCCTGGCGTTATATCTCTTCTTTTGGATGGTTTCTTGAATTCCTTTTCTTCTCCTCTTCATACTCTATGTAAAATAATTTCTTCTCAACACACTTATGACCTTTAGTGCGTTTGCTATCACAATTGTAACAAAGCCCTTTTTCTCTTTTTTCTTCCAATTGTTGTGGTGTAACCCTTGTAGGTTGTGGAAGGCTAGGAGAAACAACACTTCCATCTTCATAGCTCTGAGGGGTAGAATTCATTGTTGCCATAATTTTACTTTCTAGTATTTCACAAAGCCCTTTTACTCTTTCCAATTGTTGTGGTGTTGCTCTAAAGAATGTGTTGCTCTTTGTATCCTCATAATGTGCTATCATTTCCTCCGTGAAAATTGACCACGTAACAAGTTGTTTACGAGAACAAAACCCTTTATACCATAAAAATTGATCTGGGTCTAAATATGAAGATGCAATACATACCTTTTGTAACAGTGGTACACCATGTAGATCAAAATATTGATCCATCTGAAGTATCCAATTTACCAGATTCTTGCCATCAAATTTCCTCATGTCTCCTTTTCTTGATTTTAGGAGCTCGATCTTGAAATGACTATAACTCTGTAATTTCGGTTCTTCCAGTTCTGAAATTGCGACCTGCAGTAGCCCTTTGCGTCCTCTTTTCAATGCCACTGGTCTGATCAAATTTAGATTCTCCAAGAAAGAGTTATGAACAATCTCCTAAGATGACCTGATTATATACCTTTTCAGAAGATCGAACTTGTATGAAGTGCCACGTGTCACTGTGTTAACCTTAGGATCTGAAAAATATACACAGGAAACTACAGTCTGTTCTCTTTTTTGAAACTTCTTACGAAATTTCAATTTGATGCTCAAAACAAAAGTTATGACGATTTTCCCTAGGTCACCTGTTTGGAATGTAATTCGTCTGCAAAAAGACCAACTTCCTCAGATCATATCTCCGCAAATATAGGGCAAAAAGCTCTGAAATTCGGACACGAGTTTTGTCGCGATTTCTTCACAAATCGGTTTTTTTTTTTTTTTTTTCGCTTCTGAAACGTTGCAGAAAAAAGTTATAGCGAAAATGCCACCATGACCAATTTGGAGCAGAGAAACCCTAGAATCCAAAGCTCTGATAACAAATGTTATGAAACTAGCTCACAAAAAGATAGAAAAGATAGATTAACGCCTTAGAATTCAGCCTCTTTGAGGGAGGGCAACCTCCTTTACATTACACAAATGAACAATTCTTCGATGATACAAATGAAAGGACCTCCTTTCTATATATAGCAAGCTAAGGGGTCATAATATAGTTAGAACTGACATAAAAATAATAATGTAATGGCACAATAATAACAATAGTGGGCTTCTATGGGGCACAGTAATAACAATATGGGGACTACATGGGTACAACAATATAATAAGGGGGTTGTACTAATAACAATAAGGGGTTACACTAGTAGTATAGGGGCCTAACAGCTTCCATTTGAAGCATTGTACGATAGACCTTGCAAAACACCGTTAAGTTGGGATAGGTTAGAAGATCGGGTGATAGTGGGGCCATAATTAATTGAAGAGATGGAGGAACAGGTAAAGCAAAATAGGCAATGGTTGAGAGAGGCACAAGATAGACAACAAAGTTACGCTGATGCTCATAGGATAGATAGGAATTATGAAGTAGAAGATGAAGTTTTTATTCGCATCAAACCCAACAAAAGCACCATCTAGTTTGGAAAAGGAAGAAAGTTATCACCCCGATTTATTGGGCCATTCAAAGTTCTGGAAAAAATTGGACCTGTTGCCTATCTTCTTGCACTGCCACCCCACTTGCATAAAGTTCATAATGTATTTCATGTATCTGTATTAAGACATTACATAGCTGACAGATCTTATAACCTTCAATGGAAGAAATTGCAAGTATCGGACGAGGGAACCATTTCGGTCGAACCATTACGTATACTAGAACGTAGGGTTTGACAGCTCAGGAACCGCCTAGTAGACCAAGTTAAGGTCCAGTGGGACAAGTATAGCCCTGGATCGATGACCTGGGAAGATACAGAGACCATATGTCGGAATTACACCAACTTATGTTGATTTTGAAGAACTTAAAACCTCATTATGTATATGTTTACTTTATTTTGAGTTGGATACTTAAAACTATTATTTTGAACTATCACATGTAAAAAAAATAAATAAATTTTTATTTGATGGTACATGATATCTGTTACTTGCTTAACTCTGTTGGTACATGGATACCAATATGAAATATGTTATTTAATAAACATTGCTAGAATATGGATACCAATATGAAATTTAGCATTTGATTAACCTTGATATGAAATCTAAATCATGAATTATGTTATGGATGAAGATATCTATAATTTTATTTCATTTATGTAAATCGACATGATTGAATTGATGGAAATAAAAGAATGACTACATTCTAAAATAAAAGCTAACTTACGGATATATGGGATGGACATGGCCAAGTCCATATGTGAACATCAATATCGTAAATAGCAACATATGTGAAAATACACAGAAAATGTTATTTAAATACAACTTATTTTGAATATATTGATGCATATGTTATAATGTCTGGATAAGTGTTTACATTGTAGATAATATCGTTACTAAAATGACCATGTGATGACAAAAGCTCTAAGAACAATTGAGGCTCAATAAGATTCCATAATAGGTTGTTGACCTTGGTCTCACTAGAAGGGGTGGAGGTATTGCCCACCGTTTATCCTCCAAAACCTGGAGTCATGGGAGGATTGTACGAGTCACGCTCCCCTAGATGTGTGATGATGACTGCTGGATGCCTACAGAGAAATTAGGTCAATATAGTCGACGTTGTCATCGTTAGAGTTTATAAATGGTTAGATCAATATAGCTGACGCCATGGCATACTCCAATAGATGATAGATAGGATGGGAACGAAAGAGATTAGGAAGGATGGGATGATTCTAGAATAGCTTGGGAACCCGGCCGGGGTAGGGCATGACTATTAAGGTTGTGAAACTATAAGTGTTCAAAACACAAATTTTAAAGTGTTCTCACATTAAACGAAAATTCAATTATGGAACACAATCCTTATATGATTATACTAATCGCTAAACAATTACTAATATACTTTATATATTTTAACTTCGGAATGAAATTCTTTGAAGGAGGGGTGTATGTAATGACCCATCTCAAATTAAAGGGAGCATAGAGATATTAGAATGCACACGAGGCATGCATATGGTAGCTACATATGCATGTAACGCCTATACTCCACTAGTATACATATTGGTTAATATTGAAAAATGTCTAGATTCAGGGTAACGAATTAAGTATTAAAGTAAATACCTAACTCACAAGAATATAGTGGGGTACTTGATATATATCCACCACCACCACACATATATATATATATATATTATATATATAAACTAAAGATGAATGCAATGCGGTTGAACTAAATACAAGGAATTATAATATATATATATATATAATATATATATATATCTAATAAACTTATGTATTCTATCAAAATGAAGTATAGTAATTATATATTTAAAGAGGAATATTTATATTATATATATAATATATATATATATATAAAATTGTGATTCAAATAAAACCATAATATACTATAAAAATAATTTAATATAAACAAAGGGGAACCATCATATGATAAAACAAATATACTACAAATAAAAGGCATTTCATTAAGTCAGGGTCAAGGGAAGGCAGTGACTGCCTCTACAAACTTCTAAAGTTATCGAATTAAAGGTGGTGGAGAAATTTGGAAACGATGGAGTAACCTCTCTAGTATAAAAGGAGGAAAGGTATTGTAGGAATGGGGGCAGAAATTTTTTATACAGAGGGAGACAAAGAAGGAATTCTTATAGTGGGAGACAAAGGAGGAATTTACAAGAGAGAGAGCCACAGAGAAGGATTGAGCTTCATTGTTCTTGAAGTTTTTGGGCACGAGGACCAAAGTGCTTCAATTGTGAAGTATTTTGGAACTGGGTACTGAGATTGTGTCAATTTGGCATGGAGGTTTTGGTCATTGTGGTAACAGGCGAAAATTTGGAGCTACATCAACTTAGGATCGACTTCAAACACGAAAACCAGGTATGTATGAGTGAATTAAATCGATAAATTCCTATTTAAATTGCAATTGTTAAATTCTGGTAGAATTTAGGGATTTAATTTTGGTTAGGTCATTACAATATGTGGGGAATCAAGTTGTATTTAACTCCATCCACAATTAGGCTCATGGCTATAATGTCATTTTCCTTGTACTTCTCCTTTCCAGCATCATCAATTGGTTCTTTGACTTTTCCTTGTACTAAGTCCAATACTTTATTTCTTGCAAGGTTGAGGTCCATCCTTGTCTTCCATGCTCTAAAGTTAGAAGCTCCTTGAAGTTAATTTTCAGATTTCATTGATGCTGCCATAGATATATTTGATAATGTCACTTTTGATGAGGACTAAATCTCTTTGAGGTCTTCTCTTAAACGTCCACAGGGTTGCTTATTATTTCAATACCTTTTTCAAGGGAGGTCTTAAGACTTCTTTTAAAACTTCCAAGACTTCCTTCTTTCTTCCAAATAGATCTTCACGTTGCCTTTTCCTTTCTTCACCTTAGCTCTGATACCATGTTAGAAAGTCATAAAGGCAGAAAGATTTTTTTATCTTGATAATTACTTGTGATGTATTTGTTCTTTATGTTATCTTCTTTATCTTCTTTTCATCAAGCAATTGCCAAATCCTAAAAGTATGAAGATCAAAAAATTAAAGGACACAATGTGTAGGACCTCAACCAAGGAAAAACCCTTCTCCTAGGGGAAAACCCAACCAAAATTCTCTTCTTCTTCAAGAATCAATTCAAAGCAAGACAACCAAGACCTCTAGACCAACAACAAGCCTTCCTCCATCCACCAAGTCAGCTTACCAACATAACCTCTTTCAAGTGAGCTTATTCCAACAAAGTCAATCCAATTCAACCTCTTTCAGACTTAGTCAAACTTCTAATCTCGGCCTCCTGCAACAAAATTTCGACCTCTACTGCAGATCTGCAACTTTCGGCCCTTCTACAACTCATAAATTTCGCATGTGTGGGAGAAATTCTCAAGTTTTAGGTCCTCCTTTCTTCACTAGGATTTCTTCTTTCTTTCCTTGTCTTTTTTTCTCTTTTTTCTCCTCTAATTGCAGATCCAACCTCTTGAACTCGACCTTTATCACAACTGCAATAACCCTAGAAAATACTCGCATGTGTGAGGGAGATGGAGACAAACTTCAGATTTCGGCTTCCCGTTTTGTCTCCTTGTTTCTCGTAGACCTTCACTTTTCTTCCTTGCTATCTTACTTCAGATCAAACTTGCTTGGATTTGATGCCACAATAGGTTGAATGCTGGTCTATATATAGTATCTTTTGTGTGGTCGAAGCATCTTCATGAGGCTAACTTGATAGGTGTTGAAGCCGACTTGGTGGAGGAGGGACTAGACACTTTTTTGATACAAATATATTTGACATAAAAAGCCCAAGAAGGGTCTAGAACATGATGACAAGGACAATGAATCATGACACAACCCTAGAAGCACTCAATGGGTGGTTTGACCTATAGTCGTAATAAATAGGGCATGAAAACTATGCTTAAAATAAATTCTCTTTGATTTTTATAATAATTTTCTTTTCTTTTCTTTTACAAGAAAATAACAATTAGATCATGTCATGACCCAAACAACAATTATGAAGACCGATACTAGTTACATTTTCAACAAATAAAATTGAAGACAAACACATGCAACATCGTATATACCTAGGAAACCCCAACTCTAAGGAAACCCTGCAAACTGAGTAAGTTTCTATTTTAGCTTAAGCAAAAATAATCTTAAGAAATTTACAGTAAAGGAACATTTCCCTTTTACAACAAAAACCGTTTGAAGAACTCCTAAGCAAAATCGAATCTCTCTGCAAATGACACGAGAAATACATCTTGTGCACTTTTGTTGTGGCATGATCATGCAGTATGACCTCTCTACACACTTGTATGTGTTGAATGTCCCCTTTGCGCACTCCTGCGTGCTATATGACCACACTAATTTTGGGCTTAGATAAAGGTTGTTTGACCGTCTATCTACTTCTTGGTTGTTGATCTTGTTGCTACCTATTGAAACCCTAATCTCCTCTTTGCTAAGCTAAAACACAGACTATGCTAGATCAAACTATCCACTTCTGTGCTTTGTTTCCTCTTATAAGTTGACCTGGGCCTATCACCATCTTCAATGGATGAGATTAACTCATGACAAAGGGATTAGATCTAATTATATGTTGAATTTGGCCTTTTAAAGTTTTCCTAAGTTCAACATTAGGACTTAGTTAATTAAATTAATAATCTGCTAAGTGGCTATCTTGTAGGTCCCTCTGCTAGCCTTGGCACCTAAGCAAGCAAAATCCTTGCTACTCTACTCGAATCAACAAAAGAGACCAAGGATTTAGCCCAAAAGGACAGGCCATGGTTGACCATCATAAGGTCAAGGACACTTAATACACTAACTCACATGATTGTTGCAAGGTTTTTGATGTGTGACTTTAGGCTTACAATGGTGATAAATGCAATCTGAAAATGTATATGTACCCCTGTTGACATGAGGGGCAACAAGTGGCATTGATTGTTGAACTCCTCTATCATGACTCTGGTAAAATTGTACACATCATTCAAACAAAATCTCAATTTGACATGTTAATCTTTTTCTATCTTATTTGAATGCTTAAAGGATGATATTGATGATGAGGATCCCAATATAGACAATGATTTTGATTATATGTAGGTATTTTTTGTGGCGTGATTTTTTTTTTGGATTCTAGAGGCCATCGAGAGCCTCTTCGTTGATCTACTTTTGGTGCAAAGATGTATTGCACTTGGTGCTATTTTGGTTACATGCAGCCTTGCTATATATATGAGATAATTTGCATATTTGTGTATAATGGTTTGGATTCATATGAATGCACATGAATATATATGTTCTTGTTTCAAAATTTATATATTTATGTACAGTTTAGTTGAGCAGCTTTTTATTACCGGTTTTGGTCTGGTTCCTGGTTTTGGGGTTGACCGGTTTGATCACTGGTCCAGTTCTGATAACATTGGTTGCAGTTATCTTGATTCTTATGCTTAGAACCACAATCTTGCAACTATCATAATAAAAGTGAATATCATAGAGTTGGCCACTTTGGGGTTGCCCATGTGGAATGGGGTCGGCTATCATATTGCATTGCAGTTGTTTATGTGGTTATCATTGTGCTTGCAAATTTTTGCTGTTGTACTTCATCAAATCTCTTACATTCCTTTTCCCATATGATAACTGAGCTCCCATCATCGTGACATGATTATTACATTGGGATTTCTGGACATCTGATATAGTTGGTCGACATATGTTTATTGTGCTGAATTGAATCCATACTGTTTTTATATGGGTATGGCAGTCCATTTGAAGTTTTAGGGGATTCATATTAACATGGTTCTACAGGACTTACAGGAAAAAAATGCATTTTATTTTTATGAGAGATTGAGGGAAGAACAAAGTGGAACAAGCTTCAATAGTTATAATTAAGAAAAAAGAAGGCTTTCTAATCTGTTGGTCAAAACAGTTTTGGTGCTTATCCAAATTCAATAGTGTTTTTCTGCCTGTCCTTGGATTTCTGCGTTGCTGCATGTGATTTGTACTTAATTCAAACAATATCAATCCATCATATTTGGCATTTCAAGCTGCAGTTCCACAAATGATAGGTCATTTGGGTTCTAGGAAAATCTTAAAGGGGCATAGCTCGGCTGGATTTAAGTTCGGATAAAAAACTGTATTTTTCTAGCACAGAATTCAGTCAAGACCAGACTTGATCTGCTTCAAAAATTAATTATAGTTCTAAAAACTGTTATGGAATTCCTAATCTATTTGTGCAAACAAATTTAGTACTTATCCAAATTAGATGGTAACTTTTTAATACTTGGCAGTGGACTTTTATGTTTCCCTGCATGTAAAAATTATACTTGATGCAAAGAATTTTAATCGGTGTGATACTTGGCATTTCAGGCTGCAATTCCACAAATCATAAAGAAAACGCCGGAAGACTTTTATCAGCAGACGCTGCAATTATTGAGCCATGCAGCTGATATATGCTATGATCGCATTCAAAAACTCGATGTTTTTTATTGTCCAGCCAAACCTGAAGGTTCTATGTTTGTGATGGTATGAAAACTCTATGCCATTTATACATGTTTATTGTTTTGTATTGCTACTAACTTTTTATGATCCCAATACTCAAATAAGCATGATAAACCATAATACATACAATGTACACCAAGTATGAGTTGGAGCACAACTCCCAAAGTAATAACAAAGATGAGTTACACATTAACTCATAAATTAAGAAAACCACCTCCAAATATAAAGGGTACATGCATATAACCAAATCATATGTCCAGGTATACAATAATGGCCATATTGACCTATATACACACACACACACATACAGCCCACTAGATGGCTGACCTGCCATTTACATATCACTCACTCCACATATATAACCTTCACATATACATTTCCCACATATAAAAGCCCATTAGGGTCATTGCAGAGTAACCCCCTTTGAAAAGCTTTAAGCCTTTATCCTCAAAGCTTTGTGGTTAAGGGTTTTACATGTGATAAAACCAAATAATAAAATTTCTTTATATTCCTGTTCTCTCATTGCCACTGTTGATGATCCATCCATCCATATTCAATTCATTTTGGTGTCAATCCTTCACAACTTCATTTCCTTTCATTCCTTGCATTGTTGTAGCATCTTCAATTTGTTGTAGTTGGTCTTTGATAATATCCGGTCACACAATTGTTCCTTGATGCCTTTTCCCAATGAATATCACTAATTCTGCTCTCTCCTTCCTTGGTAATTCCAATGTCAATCTTCTTGTCTTTCTTGCCAACTTTCTTCATAATGATGGTGTTAATATGGTTCCCACTTTGATGGTTTTCCTTCATTTTGCTCACCCATATCATCAATAATCTTCCAGTAATAATGGCATGCTCTATCCTATTTGCTTGATCTTTGATTATTCTCAACTTTGAAATGATACCATCATAATTGACATGTACATCTCAAGTTGGGGCCCAAATTCCTCATTCATTTTTTGGTGCCTTCTTGAATCATATCCTCCATCTCCTAATGCTGCAAACCTGCAGCATGATTCCATCCATAAAATTCTTGCTTTCCTTTTCAATTTTGGATTGCATTTCAGATTTTAACTCATTTGTATTTAGGGTTTTTTCAACCTTCTTACCTATTTTTTCAACTCTTTTGGTAGTATTTTTATCCTTATTCTTCGATTTAGAGTCTATACTCTTGTAGACTCCTTTTCATGTTCTTAACATCATTAAGGTCTTGATTACTCTTATGCAACCTTTTATTTCTTCATCTTTTGTTTTCAATTCCTCCCTTGACTCATCATTTTCCAATTGAGTGTCTAAAATTGGCCTCCTAAGGAAGATTATAAAATAATAGCGGAAATAATAAATAAGATTAGACTACCTCATCAAATTTTGGAGTGAAAAAAGAAAAAAACTACTTTTTCAACTTGTATTTTCAACTTATCTTCCTACGATTTTACTCAAATTTCGAGTGGGAGCACTTGTTGTATGCAAAATTTAATTTCACATCCAAGGAGTACCCATGTTGAATACTTTCGATGGAACCCGCAAAACAAAAATGAGAAATACATGAAAAAACATGATTGCAATCATGTTTTTTATGTATTTCTCATTTTTCGTGTAGTGGGTTCCATCAAAGTGTTCAACACGAGTACTCCTTGGATGAAAAATTAAATTCCGCATCCAACAAGTGCTCCTGTTCAAAATTTGCGTAAAACTGCAGGGAGATAAGTTGAAAAAATAGTTTTTCTCATTTTTTAATTCTTTTATCATTTTATCTTCTTACTCCAAAAATGGTGAATCATCCCCCATGGTTGACATCATCATATCCACTTCTCTTATTTCTTATAAAGTTGATTTTGGTTGTACATTTTTTTTTTGAGGCCCATTTTTTACCTCAAAATTTCTCTAATGATTTGGCATGGATTATTGGGTGACTTGGAAAAAGGAAGGTCTTTGACTGTGGTTTTGTTTCCTTACCTTAAATGGGGAGTTAATCTTCAATCCTAGACCAGTGGGACCTCCCCTAATGGCTTATGGCTTTGGGAGGGGCACTAATTGGGAAACCTTGATTGAGATAGCATGGTCCCGCTCTCCCATTCCATACTTATCACTTCCCTCTGTACACTACAAGCTTGTACTCCACCTTGCATCTCTAGGTCCACATGACCATGTGTCTACTGGGTTCCGAGACACCCCCTCCCCTTGTCCACATATCTGGGTTGGGCATGGAAACTTTGCCCCAGGATGTTGATGCAACTAAAAGAAAAGTAAAAAGCATATCATGGCCACAAGCAAGAAACAAAGGAAAAAGAAAATTATAAAATGCAAAAGATGGTCAGGACATTAACATTAGCACGTGGGCAAAAGCCAAGCATGAGCTCTACCCCTTGTCATTATGGCCATCACCTAGTTGCTAGGGCCACTGTTGCCCCATCATATCATAAAAAGAACCCTTGCATGTCCCAACCCCTGGTGGAATGCATTGCTGATCCGTAAACTGTCGTGGATATTCCACTGGATAGTTCGTCACAACAGATCTGACAAAGTTACATTTAAAAATCCAAAATCTACACTATTACAATTTTATCTCTTTAAATTTATAGATTTGTAGATTACTATTAATATTGTATACATGCAAATTAAAATTATGCAGAAAATAAAGAACAGTGAAATAAAATCTCACAAACGCATTTGACACATGATATGACTTGGAAATCCCTTTTGGGAGAAAAACCTATCTGGAAGGTGAGGTCACTCCGCTCTCTTTCTTTGAATGGAAATATGGCTACGAGTACAAAGAAGTATGGCCTATGGCATGTGGTCTACTACAATGCACAAATCCTCTCTGTGTGCTCTATCTCTTATCCCTCTTAGCTATTTTTGCTCAAGTATGGAACAAATGCACTTGAAAGAATCGATCTCCTTTTCCTTCTAGTGAACCGGTTATAACACAGCTCGATAACCTACTAGTGATTAGGTTTGACTACTTCAACTCTTAACCAAAGTTACAATATAAACTCTTCTACAATCTTCTTCATCATAATCACGTGGCTAGCCCCTTTTCCATGAATTATGGGGGCTAACGTGGCATCCTCTCGAATTATGGTCGTGAAAACATAAAGGTCAATGTCTGAGTGGCATAACTTTCACATAAAAACTTAGATTGACACGACTCTTGCGTCGTTGGAAAGGTCTTTGTGTGTAGAATAGGAGAAAAAGGTGCAGTGCTAAAGTGGAAAAGTTTTATTGTAATGTCCCAAATATAAAATTTGAAGGAAATAGCTTCAGAAATTTAAGCAGTCAACACCATAAACAATTTGCACAAATTAAACCACAAAATTTACCGCAAAAACGGAAATAGAATCTATAACTGAATAATAGACAATATAAAATGCAGAAGATCTTAGTCTTATATTATTAATATGTAAATAAGTTGGTACAAGAGCAGGAATATGGCTCAGATGATTGCCCCGAATAGATCTACAATATTGCTGCAAATGGCCTCCAAAACAAACTAAAAATTAATAAACTGCAACCTGTGCATTTTGAATGGATCCACCAAGGGAAGAGTTGGGTGCTTGCCCACTCTCACTGAATCACCCGAGGGTTTTCGTCCTGGGGCTACAGTTGAAGTAGATAACTAGGTTCTCAGAACTTCACCACAAGGACAATACACAAATCTAAGATGTCTCCAAATGATCTCCTCCTCCTCTTTTATAGATACGATGGTTAAATCTCCAAGCCTCTAGAAGCATCTTATTTTATTATTATTTTAGAAGCTCCTCCATTGACTTTATCTTGAGTGACTTTTTAATTTTATTTTATTTAAGTCACTTTTGGGCCTTTTCCTCCAATTAATTAATTTTCCTTAATTAAATGACTAATTAAAGTAATTTTTAATTAAGGAAAATGGTTAATCGCCCACCATACTCTCTCCTGCCTCTAGAAGTCACTTCTCAACATCCCATTTTGTAGATCTTCTCATTCTGGTTCCAATGAGCTATTACACTGAGGTGTTCCATGAAATAATCTTCCTGGAATGCCACCTGAGCATAATTAATTAAGTTAGGCCCCATAATAATGCTATTTTTTGAAAGTTGTTGAAATGCAACAGAACAAAAGGCAAGTTGTGCGGATGATGGAATATGCCAAGCAAATGCCATCATATCCCATAAAATCTCCTCTAAATTCCCTCGGGACCTTTGACGATGTAATCCTGGTCCCGTGGTTTGGCCATCACATACCTTGGAAACGCGTCTTGGCTATACTATAAAGGAAAATAAAAATGGGGACATGACAATTCCTCTCGCCCCAAGATTGCTTGCCGTCAAGCAATCCGCACTTGTCCACTATAGAGGCATTTGTCAAATAATACCAGGATCCCATATGAACCACTAATCCACATCATGCCTCCGAGCAATCCAAACATAACTGGATCTCTCAATACTTGGATCCCAAGCCCATCTCTGACTCAACCTTCTACCAGTAGATCCACCTGGATCCCAATGCCACCATGGCCAATCATTCCCAAGTCCCATGCCTCTGACTGTGCTCTATCTCTGACCATAGATGCTACTCCACTAGTAGAATGCCAACTCATCACCTCTCTCTAGTCCAACCCTTGGCATAGTCCAAAGTCAACCCCACTATGTTGATCCAGTGATGGAATGTTGATGGACGAACAACCTATGATCTGTTGCCAATTGGGGCATGTAGTGCTCCCTATCTCCAAGGCTCCCTGTTGTACTACACTCCTGACTAAGAATGACACTTCATCAATAGGATACCAACTCATGATCTCTTGCAAATCCATCGTATGGGAAGGATTGGATGCGTAGGAACATGTATATGGAACAAGTTGCCTATACTGCACCATGCCCAAATCACGCTGCTCTATCCGCTCCAAAAATAAGATTTGCCCAAGAAATCTTGCTCCTCTTCCTCTAATGGGCAAAAGTGGGCAAGTTATGCTGCAAGCCCTGCCTATGTACTCCTGGAGAGGGTTTCTCCCTGAGAGTACTGCAGCTTTGCCAACTACGTATGCATCTACCTGCGCCTCATTAGTGGGTGGGACCTGTTATCGCTCAAACTAGCAGGGGTCCTAAAATGGAATCCTAGAGGGGAAACTACTAGGTCAAAGGCAACAATGGAGCAATAGCCCATTGTCACCTCAACTAAATCTCCTTACTCTTTACGGACTTTCACCGATGGTAGGAGACCCAGTATGAAGGGAATCAACTAGATAAATGGGTTAATAAAGGGACAAGAGTGATTCCTAAAGAGGCATATTCACAAGAGGCTCAATATATGGCTTGTTTGCCCAAGAGGCAAGATGAAAGGCTCTTTAAGAATGGCCAAGAGGGTCTTAGCGGCTAGGTTTTGGGAATGAGCCTTCTTAAGTAGGGACTTAGTCCTAAAAACCCTTATGAAGACATGGTTTCCAAATGGTCTTTGTAGAATTACCTTCCAAAAGTTACGGGACCACATGGGACCATGTGGACCCACAACTAGGTCAAGTAACAGGGAGAGGTCACCCAAGGAGGGGCTTGACCTAATTGTGGAAGAGCAGAGGATCAATGGAAAAATCTTCTTGGGATAGAATGCAATGATCCAAATGAGGTCACTAGCCAAGGGAAACCTAGGGCAGGAAACTGTCCTCGAGCTAGGGCTTGCAATATCTCGAGATCCCACCGTTAGATTTGCTTCAAATTTGGAGGGCCTCTAGAGTAAGCTCCAACGCAGTAGTGGACCAAACATCGAAGTGTTTGGATGGCTAGTTTGTGAGGTAATTGATGCCCTAGGTGACCTATGCAGGCTAGACATAGAAAGAAAGAGAAAAAGGTGAGAATAATATGATTTGTGGTGATCACCTATGGAAGACCAGTGTCTATTCCTTTGGGAGAAATGGAGTCTAGAAGATTCCAATGATTAGGATGGTTTCATTCAGTCAAGGAGGCCTCTAGAACAATTTCGCATGACAATTAGGGCATGAGGAAAACTACTTCAAGGTATTTATACTTCAATGTGCAATATGTGATGACTTGTCAAGATAAATTTCAATGAAATATCTGTAGGAACATTCACTTATTCAAACATGGCCCATAACATGATGCAACGCTAATAAAAGACAAATTTATACCCTTTCATCCAAGAAAAACAACAAAATTTCGGCCTAGTATAGCGAAAATCCCAGCATCATTTATGTGAAATAGAAAAGAATGACAAAATAGCATTAGAAGAACACCTACATGTGAGAACAAGTATATCCAATCATCATCATATACCAATATAGAAGCTCTAAGACAAAAATGAAGATATCCAAACATCAAAATTCATCGATCTATCCAATTTCGTCCTTCAAAGAGAATAGCAAAAATCTCCTCAGAGAATATGATCAATCCAAGTGATGATGAGAGAATGAATCAACTCATCATCTATTTTTACAATGTCTAATGAATTCGATTTAGCTTATTTTGGCCTAATTTAGCCCCTTAAATAAAATGATGTGCAAAATAACAAAATCTTTTGGTGATAATCCCACCAAACTAGCTCAATAACAAAGGAGTAAGCCTCTCAAGAAGGTCGGATGATCAATAACCTGTTTTATTGGGCCTTAAAAGAGGCCTAATGAAGTCCATATGTGTCATAATGTGACATAGGACTCCAAAAATAGTGGACAAGGGGTTGGCCCCTTGTTCTCCAAGTAATAAACCTGTGATGCTCCCAAATGGATGTGGGAGCACAAAAATGTCCTCATGGATCTCCAAATAGATCAAAGATTTCTGTAGACCATCTGCAAGGGCTAGAATGATGATATAAGTGATGCCTCAACATCATATAGATCTTGGACCATCAGCTAAGTGTATGGTGCAATTGTGGAGCCAGTTGGGCATGGTGAACTAGGTGCATCTTCTTTGTCCAATAGGTGAACCACGAGCAATCTTTGAATGACTCTGACGATCCATGGAATGTTATTTGTTGCTATGGAGGCCCATGGCTCTCTACACACACCCTACATGTGCCAATGTAACCCTTTGGAGATTTAGGACCCTGTATAGGGAGACCAAACCCAAAATGGGGACTCTCTGTAATCCTGCATAAGATCCAATGCATCCCCTTGCTCTCCAGTACACCAAGTCATTAAAGAAATCAAATAAAAGAGTTTACAAGTCATGGAAAACAGGTGGGCACTTCATAATGGGATGCCCTTCCATAGTTGGTTTTAACATGTGCAAATGTCTCCAAGCTCAAGGGGGGGTTAACCAAGCACCCTATTAGGTGGTTTCTTCTTCTAAAGGGGGTGGTATGTCCATGGTACATCCTTCAAAGGGTGGTCGCACATGATAAAGTGATGGAACAGAGTAGGGGATGAAGGGGAAAGCCTGAGTCACATGCCATGGTATAAGGGTAGCTAATGAACGGGAAGCTCATACTTGGGTAAATGATATGTAGGAGGGAGAATCGTGGTACATGAGTTACCCCGATCTTGATTTTTCCACCCTTTTTCATATGCCTTTTGCCTTCTATGATTTTTCTTCGGTTAACTGCTCGGGGCTCAAGGGAATGAGAGCATGATGTGTAAAGTATAACAATGGATACCCCCTTTAAGGTGGGGAAGTTCATCGCCCACTAGGGGTTGGGACGATCATGGGTTCTTGAATGATAGAGGAGGCTCATCTAGGGCCTATAGGAACCAGGGTGATGGCCATCGAAGGGGGTAGAGCTCATGTATTGGCTTTTGCCCACGTGCTAAATGTGTTTGTCCCAACCATCTTTTGCATTTTGTGGTACAATTCCTGTTGAATGTGGCCAATTATGCTTTTTATTTTCTTTTCTTTTGCATCAACCTCCAGGCATCATTCCAGGCTCGACCCAAGGTGTGGGCAAAGGGGAGGGGGTGGCTAACCTTGTGTGGACCCTATTGGCTTAATGGGGCCTGACCCAGGTTTATAGATGTTTAGCCAAACAAATCTCCACACTACTGGCCCTTTCGGCAACAATCCGCGGAGTGCGGATTGAAGTCTCACCCGAGGTAGTATGGGAGGGTGCTCGAACTAGGTTTCCGCACCCTAGGGATGTCTTGATGTGGTCTGGCTTTGCGCGGTGCGATCCTACGCGCTGCGTTGCTTTCATGCAATTGTCTTCTCGGAGCAACTACCTTAGTCAAGCGCGAATGCAATTTACCCTTTTCTGTGCTTAATATTATTATAGATCTTTTGTTACATAAGAAGGTACAATTCTTTTAGTTATTATTTAACATAAACAGACATGCGCATAATCATAAATCAGGAACAAATGCGTAAACCAGAATCTAGAACAGATACACGATATTTCAAAATCAACTTATCTTTATTAATGCCTTTATCCGGTTACAATCCACTTCCTGCCCTGCGCACACAATTGCAGGCATCTGTGCACACAGTTGTGGACTCTACCAGGCCTCCGCGCAAACAGTTGCGGAGCCTCTATCTGTTATTACAACCCAAACTTGTACTTACAGACTTAGATCTACTATCTCTTCAGACGCCCATATTACTTCTATTACCAAAAAGCTGTCTTTTTACACTTAGAGCCTTGCTCTTATTTATACATTCCCATGGTTCACGGAGCATGGGCAGGCCGACACATTCTAGATTAATTTATAATATTTTGGGGTGGACTACCCTTAGACTTGACCCATTACAATTCGCGCTCTGCGCACTTCATGGAGCTTTTACAATACAATACCCAAAAATGTGGGCTTTAAGCCCCAAAACCGTTACGCGGGGGATCCGCTGCCCAATAGACCCATTGGAAGAATGTGGACCCAGGGAGTAGAGATGAATGTGATTATAATGAGCGGAACAAGGGTGATATATGTCGATCGAAAAGCGAGACCACACAACGAAAATTAGGATTCCCATGTAGTACCATCACTAAAGCCCAAAGGTCAGTAAAAGAGATCCCACGAGACTAGGGTCCAAGGATATCATCAAAGAGACCTAGGGGACAAGAGCACAGACCTAGTCCACTCTTTCCATCGAATGCCCCCATTAATCCATGTCCAAGAGATTCCATGATATGTAAACTAAAATACTCAATCACCAAATGACAAGGCATACCTTTAGGTTTGGGAGGCCTACCTTCAAACATACGATCATGACATATGGGTGAGGGACCACATGGTTGGCTTAGTTGGTGGAGAAATGGCACAATGACCTAGTTGGTGGTTGCTGTTGTCGTTCTGTATTTTTGAGGTTGAGGGAGTAAACACATAGGACAACATTAAAACCACTTTGGAAGCTGGGATCTAGCCCTGCCAGCTTTAGAGAGGGATCTCTCTGTAAAATTTAGCTATGTTTGATGTGATTTTTAGGCTATTTATTACTGTACTGATTGTTTTTGATTGGATTGCTTGGTTGATTAAAGTTTTATAATTCCATTGGGTTATGGAGTCTAAAGATTAACTGGAGCTGCATCAAATTTTGAAAGAGTTTCATAGGGCAAGCCAAGTTGCACTAGTTGGATCTTTTAGAATTTTAAATGGATTATGAAACAGAAGAAATGTAAGATTCAGTAGAAACTAAGGAGCAATGAAGGATTCCTTAATTTGACTTTAGCAGAAAACATATAAATTACTAACAGCTAGAATAGGGTGTTTTATATAACATATCCTATTCGTCACAGTTTCTGTTATGTAATTAAGCTTTTCAGAAATGATAGAGAAAGGAGACAATGATTAAACACATAAACTGAAGAAAAACATCACCATTTCGTACACCACATGAATCTTGTGAAGAATGTCCTTGTATTATTGATGCTTCCAGCAATTGGAAAATTACAATTTGCAGAGGAAATTATATTCAACAATCAACATCTCTTCAAATGATGAAGTATTTATAGAAATTCTAAACTAATATATCTTGAAAAAATATCAAGATTTGTTACAAATATCTCAAACTGTATTACACAAATAGAACTAAAATATAGGACATTCAAAACTAATGAATCTACTTGGCACTATCTTTGTGGATTGCTGGTGACAAAGAAGAGCAATTCAAATTTGATAGCAACTCTTATTTCATAAGGTGGCCTTCAAGTACTAACTTCTTTGAGCTTTTTCCTCCCGAAATTCTGAAAAATGGGGTCCAGTCATACCTCTGAAGATATCAATCCGAGCTAGTTGTTCGAAAACTGAGAGAGGGTTTTGTAACTTAGCATTTGAGGAACAAAAACCTCCTCCAATTTACCAAAATTAATTTCTGATTATCCACAATATGCTCTGCAAAAAGGTGACTAAAACAAGACATTGTGCAGTCGGAAAAAATAGGCTAAAATGATGAGAGTGAATCTCCCAATCCTTGATAACTGTGTGAAAAGTGAGATAGGCTTTTGTATTGGCATATTAGGAACCAAAACCTCGTCAAGTTTCCTAAGATTCATCTTTGATTATCCACAATATTCTCTGCAAAAAGGTGACTGAAACAGGAAAATTATGGAAAATATGCCTTCAAAGAATTTATTAGCATCTCCCAAACCATAACCACTGTTAGAAAACTGAGAGAGGTTTTTGTACAAGAGGGTGTTAGCAATGAAAACCTCTTTCAGTATTTGAAAAAACATTCTCAGTTGTTTGTAAACCATGTTTGAAAGCACTGTGCTGTATAGGGAAAAACATAGTTTTACTTGGCCATGAAACAGATGTATGACGTGGAGGCAAGCGATGACATGGAGGTGAGGAATAATATGGAGGTACATGGTTGGCGAGAAGGTGATTAGGTAGGGACAATGGTAAAGAAGTGAGGGGAAAGCGGTTTCCGGAAGGGGTAGGTAGCGGTTAGTGGTTTAGGCTTGGGGGGTGCGAAATGTAGAGAGCAGGCCACGTGGTCGTGGGACCTGGTGCGGAATACCGCCTTTTCAGACCCCCCTCCAGCAATAAAGCTAGGATGGAGAGGGGGGGCCGAAAACGAATGTGCGCTGTCGATCTGAAAGGTAGGAGAATCCCTCAACGCATAATTGCCACTCTTTTAACCATAGGCGACAAATCTCCTTTTGTCGTGAACAATTTTACAATAAAATCAAAGCTATGGTACCAAGGCCTTATTACAATTTATTTAATCACATTTAAATGATGTGATTAATTTAATCTAAACACACTTAATTATTCTCTAATGCTGCGTTTCAACTTGCAAGCATATTTTTTGATTTTCTCAAGGTTTTGACCTTTTTTGGAAATAATTTACAACATTCGAAATATAATAATCATCAGTGAAACAATCCTATAAAATTATAGGAGCCTAACAGCTGCAAGGGGTTGTTGGCTGCCAACTGAGGACTATCATGGATATTTTTTTTCTTCTAGGGATATCACCCACAAAATGGTGGGTAACAGGCTCAAAGATGGATGCACCACCATCTCAAAAAGATCCTCCCTCATCTGACTGGAAACTCCAAGTTCCTCTAGTCTACCAGCCTCCTGCAAATCTATTATGTTAGGCCCCAACACCTCCTGATGACAAGTGTCTGCAAATTGTACAACCCTATTCGTTGTTTGTGCATCTGTTTGCTTCTCATCAATGGTTGGTCCGAAAGAAGGTTGCACATCCTCCTCTATTATGGGCTCAACATGAACCTAAAATTGTTTCTCCACAAAAGAGACTCATCATGCATATGTGCATATCATCCTCATCAGCTGATTCATGCTCCACCATATGTTGCTCATGTTGAATTGTCACTAGTGACTCATCACCCTAAATGTCTCCTATATTGTCCATTGACTACTCACCATACACACTGGAATATAATTCTGGTTTGCTGTCAACAACTACACATGAATGCTCAAGCTCAATGTTACTTGGGAGCGGGAGCGGAAGCGGGAGCGGGAGCGACCATTTTCAGAAGCTCCCGGTTTGGGAGCGAATCCCGGAGCGATTTTTTAAAAA